>CM061534.1:29887407-30083515 GCA_030545055.2 Neoaliturus tenellus | reverse complement strand
ATGAGATTTTTTTTTTTTTTTTTTTTTTACAAATATTTATTTCCGGTTCAATGTCAGCATTATACACAGAATGAATAACTAAACAATTTGACATAACGGGATATTAACGATATGGGGCTCGCCCTAGTTAGGGTCACCCGGGAACATATAAAATGGAAAAAAAACTGTCAATAAAAGATTAACAACAAAACATCACTCCAAACATTTGGAAAATAACAATTAGTCCAGACCAGGAAGTAAATCTTGTGGTAATCTAGGTTTCAAACGTCTGTTTTCAGTTGGATGTCCGACGTTGAAGTATACAGCGCCAGGAACAAGATTCAAATTGTCAACAAACTTTCTGCTGCAAGTAGTTATAAAGTCTTTCACCAAGCTAACACCTAATTCCTGATGAAGGTGGTTATTGCGCACAAACCAGGGGGCGTTAACGGCAATTCGAAGAACTTTGTTCTGGAAAATT
This sequence comes from Neoaliturus tenellus, assembly GCA_030545055.2. Taxonomy (NCBI): domain Eukaryota; kingdom Metazoa; phylum Arthropoda; class Insecta; order Hemiptera; family Cicadellidae; genus Neoaliturus; species Neoaliturus tenellus. The sequence goes on along the minus strand of CM061534.1, from coordinate 30,083,055 downwards.
TGGATCCTGTTTAATTTAGCAGCTGAAAGAGACAGTCCCCAGACAGGTGCCGCATACATAATTAAAGGTCTAATTATAGTTTTATATATTAAAATCGTACAAGCAGGTTTTAAAGAAGACTTCCGGTTGATAAGAGGGAAAAGGCGGGCTAGACGAGCATAAGCTTGCGTGAGTTTTTCATTTACATGGAAATTCCAACAAAGTTTTTTATCTAACCACACACCCAGATACTTTATAGCACGATCATCCGGGTTCCACGCCAAAAATGTTCCATGTATGTGTATTTCAGGAGGTGGAGTAAATCTCTTGAGTGAGAAAATTTTCGTTTCGCACTTATTGGGATTGAGCCTAAATCGCCACCTCTCGAACCAATGTACTAAGGAATCAACTGAAGTTTGCAATGATGTGACAGCCTCATCAACATTAGAATTTTGACAAATGACAGCAGTGTCATCTGCATAGAGGGCCAAAGTGGCTTCTTGTAAATCTGGCAGGTCGGACATGTAGATGTTAAAAAGTACAGGCCCAAGTATCGAGCCCTGAGGCACACCTGCTTGTATAGATCGAGTAGAAGAAGTAGCACAGTTAATTTTAACAGCAAAGGTTCTTTTGTCTAAAAATGATCTAATTATGTTCAAGATATATTGAGGAAACCCATGATTTTGCATTTTAAAGATAAGACCGTTGTGCCATACTGTATCAAACGCCTGCGCTATATCTAAGAATGCAGCGGCTGAATGTTGTTTCCGTTCGAAACCGTGCACAATAATTCCTGATATACGCAAGAGCTGATGAAGTGTAGAATGTTTCGAACGGAATCCAAATTGATTTTGAGGAATCACTTCCGCCTCGTCAGCATGATCCAAAATTCTTTTTAAAATAACCTTTTCAAAAACTTTGGACATTGTAGGCAAGAGACTAATTGGTCTATAACTTGAAGGAGAATTTTGAGGTTTACCGGGTTTGTGTATCACAATTACTTCCGCATGTTTCCAAGTATCAGGAAAATAACCTTGAGATAAACATGAATTGATAATAGAAGTTAAGATTTTTAGGGCTTTGTCAGAAAGGTGTTTTAAAATTAAGTTTGTTATTTGGTCGTGCCCAGGTGATTTACGCTGAGGAAGTTTTCTGATGATTTCCTTCACTTCAGTCTTCGAAGCAAATCTCTTCGGTAGCTCCGCAGTTAAGAAACTGGCATTTACAGTTTCTTCGACAAGTTTAGCACAATCAGGTTGCACAATGTCATTGGGACTGAAGGCAGACTCAAAAAAGTCAGCAAATAAATTACATTTCTCAGCATCACTCTCGTACACGTTATTGTCCTGGGTTAAAGTTGCAATTTGAGGGCGAGACTGGAGGAGGCGTTTTGTAGCCTTCCACATACTTGAGTCTTGAGGGTGGATCTGAGACACGTAATTCTTGTAGCTTGCAATTCTAAAGTCATCCAACTCAAGTTTTACTCTTCTCGTAAGTTCATTTAATTGTCTCTTAAGAAACGGTAGTCTGAGCCTCTGCCAACGACGTCGTATTCTATTTTTCTCTGTTATAAGTTGCATTATTCTGAGCGGTGGGTGAAGGAATTCGTAAGCCTTATTTCTGAACGTTTTTGAAATGGATTTTGTAACGGAATCCCGAATGCAATTAACGAAGTGTGTGACGGCATTTTCAATTTCAACCGAGGATTGTAAACTTACTTCGTCTGCCAAACCTTTGTCCAATTCTGAAGAGAAAACTTCCCAGTCAATTTTACCATTTATCAATTTAGGGGGTCCCAAACTTATCTGAGGATGAGTAGAAAATGATATCACGACGGGAGAGTGATCTGAATCCAGTTCAGGTAAAACTTGCTGCAGTATAGGCTCCGTAAAATTCTTGTGCAAAACGAGGTCCAAAATGTCTGGTTCATATGCTTGTTGGAAAGGGTAGTGGGTAGGTTCATCAGGAGCAGCCACTATAACATTGGAAACATTTATGTGTTGTAAAAGCCGGTTACCATTAGGGTTGGTGGCTCGACAGCCCCATATGCGGTGTTTACAATTAAGGTCACCCATAATTACAGTTGAACAGTTGTCCGGAAAGAGATTTTCTAAGTCCTCGGCATGTAAACGACGGTTTGGGGATTTGTACACGGAAATAATTCGAAAAATAAGTCCATTTCGAAGACTTAGTTTAATACCAACCGCTTCTATTGTGTTAAGTTGAGGCAAAAATGTATGGTAATGTACGATGTTTCGTTTGACAAAAATTGCAACCCCACCGGAGCCTATAGGATTCTGTCGATCTTCTCTGTATGAAACATAGCCACCTATTTTGAAAGGTTCATTATTTACTAGATGTGTTTCAGTAACACATGCGACGTCAATGTTATGTCTTGCCAAGAACGCGCTGAAAGTACCCCTCTTTTCTCGGATCCCGTTAGCGTTCCAATTGAGGAATGTTAAGTTGTTCGTGTAAAATTTGTTAGATTGATCCATTGGAAACAACAGAAGTGATAACATTACTAATTATCTTCTTAATAACAGGCATGAACGACTTAACGAGGTCTAATATAATTTTCTCCAAATTCTGAGAAATTGAGTCATTGTCAATCTCTTCTGTAGATGTAGTACGTGTAGCTTGGGAGTCATCCAGCGTCTTGTTGACAACTTTTGCATAGGGCTTCTTCTGCCCATCGGAAGATGCTGATCCACGTAGATTAAGATGATCACTATCGTTCATATTCGGAAATTCAGAGGTAGAATTCATATCTGGGATCTTACATTGTTTACTAGACAAGGTTGTGGAATGTGAAATACCATTAGTCTTTCTCTCCTTGGCTTTTACTATATCTTGATACGCACTGCATCCTCTATAATTGGCCGTGTGGTTCTCCCCACAGTTAACGCACTGGGGACTTTCTGTCTTTTGTTTCGTACAGTTAGAGTAGTGGTGTTGTCCAGTGCAACGGACACAACGAGCGTCTAATTTGCAAAAATTCTTCGTATGACCATATCTTTGGCACCTAGTGCACTGTGGAATCTGTCTAGGTTTCCTCTTTGGTTCAACAGCCACAACTGCATAGCAGAGAGTAGTCAATTTGAATATGTCTTTACCATTGTCATTATTCTCAAGGCTTACAACACACAAAGGAATAGGAATTTTGTTCTTATTCAGTAACCTAGAAACACGAGTTACAGGATACCCAAGGTCCAACAGCTCGGTCTTAATTTCATTTTCAGACAGTGAACAGGGAATATTTCTTATAACTACTTCAAGTTTCTTGTCTTGAGGTGCCTGAAAAGTGTGATATTTGACATCACTGGAGTCATAAAACGACGTCAACTTTCGGAAATCGTCAATGGAAGACAGGTTTACTTTTAAAGATTGGCCGCGGATTTGAGTCGTAAATTCTGCAACAACAACAGTTTTGATATCTTTGACTATCTCTTGGTGGTTATTAACATTGTGAAGGAAAATTGGAGGAATCTTGAGTTTTCTAACACTAAGTGATTGTTCGTTAGTATTATCGTCCATTTCGTCAGAAACATCTAGATTACTGGTACTAGTGTTAGCATAGGAGTGGTCCATAAGGACTTGATATTTGTTTTGTTTGCACAGTTCAGAAGTGTCTAACATGTAACGTTTTGGCTGTGAGATTTGGTTGGAAAACGTTTTCCGCTTATTAGCTTGAACGAAGCCACCGTCCTTAGAGGTCCCTGGGATCGCACCATCCTCACTAATCATGGTCACTGAGTCGTTAACCATACTAGGATTATGACATTGTGAGACACTATTTTTAACTATAGGCGATAAGTTATTTCGTCGCGTTGACAACCTTTTGAGGTTAAGGTTGTGTTTTAACGAAGAACTCGTGTTAAATTTCACTGTAAAAACGGAAAACACAAGGGAGAAGGAACACAAACAAACAAACTTTAAATAAATAAACGAAACTTAATTGGAAAATAAGAAATTAAGTGAAAATATATGAAAAAAACTAGGAGTGAAAAATACAAGACTATCCTGTTCAAATCACAACAGCTGATCTTGAATGAGAAGTTTATTCTAGATACATTGGGTTCGTCGACAACCATTAATTGAACTACGAGGCTGCATAGTTAATCTTAGCTTGCTTTGTGCAAAAAAGAAAAAAAAGGTGATCCACTGAATCGTAAATTGTGAAATATGTAGTGTTTATTTAGAATGTTAGTCACATTAGATAAGGATAACTAAGATGGGGTTGGATTATAAGGAGGGTCTGGGTATAGGCATTCTTCCCTAGCAGTGAAGAATGCCTATACCCAGACCCTCCTTATAATCCAACCCCATCTTATTTATCCTTATCTAATGTGACTAACATTCTAAATAAACACTACATATACAATATATGGCTTACAATAGTCCCCAACCAACTGAATTAAACCAATTACTACATACTACATACTAACAAGTAAAAAGAAACAACCACAAAAATAATAATAATAATAATAATAATAATAATAATATTGAACCTCGTGGCTTCATGGTAAAACACCAAAGCCAACCTCGCGGTAAACTAGAAAAAAAATATTGACAGACATCAGACATGTTAGGTTATGTTTTGGTTTTTATTAGGTTGCTGTTTGATTACTCTTGACTTTTGACTCGAATATTAATTTACGCCTAATGTTTATTAACTTAGCCTATCGTGGTTTAACATTAATTGAAAATCATGTTTTATAATTACAGAGTAAAGTTTCCCGCCTCTGTTTGTACCTTTTGCACTGGAGAAATTTTATTCAAGGAGCAATTAAAAAATGGACACAAATTTAAAACAAGTTCACAAAACTGGCTCTTAAGACAAATTAATGATAAATATGTTAAACAAGCCAAATTAGAGAATTACAGGTGAGTTATTTATGGGTACAGTTTCATATAGGGTCAAGTGGGGTAAGTGGACCCCCCAAATCACATAGTACCACTTTGACTGCAGATTAAAAAACACATGTCAGTGATATAAACATAAAATTTTGTATGATTATTCTGTGGAATGTTTTGTATACGTATCATTTTTATTTTGTTAAAAATGTTAATTTTGTATTTTTTAAAATTTTTTTTGTAAAGTGATGTTTGTACACTTGCCTTTCAATCTGGGGTAAGTGTACACCCCCCCCCCCCTTAATGTAGCTTTGCATTGCATATATGTTGATGTTGGGGCAAGTGGATTATAGAGGAGAAAATAAGCTTTCTTTTGATTTTTTATATATCAAAATATCTCAAACGGTCCAGGAGTTATGAACTTTTTCGTGAACCTCCGCACAGTAAAACGGAAAACTCAGTTTTTTAAGAAATTGTAAAGTAAATGGAAACTTAGAGATAACACTATTTCAGTGAATTGACAATTAATAGGTCTTAAAGAGCAGAAAATGAGCTTTATTTTGTTTTTTTGTCCATCAAAATATCTTAAAAATACAATAGTTTGGAAGTTTCTTAGAAACCTCCGCCTGGTGAAGTAACTTTAAACCTAAGTGCCGCTTAAAAAATAAAAAAAATACTAAAAATTCAAATAGGGCCTATATTAAGATAATTATTTTAAAATTAATTGGTGATCTGACTCATTTTTTAAAGGGAAATTAAAAAATAATGTTTTTATTGCCCTAAAAAGTCAATTTTGGGGGTGTACACTTGCCCCATTGGTTAAAGTACACTTGCCCTAACAGCGATGTAACAATGGGTAAGTGTACACCCCCCTCCAAGTCCTCCAAAATGACTTTGTAGGGCAATAAAAATATTATTTTTGAATTCCTCTTTAAAAAATTAGTCTGATCACCAATTTTAAAATAATTATCTTAATATTTGAATTTTAGGTAATTTTTTAAATTTTCCGAGCGGCACTTGCGTTTAGAGTAGAAACGTAAGATGTTTTTAAACTCATCAAAACACACAGTAATAATAACCAGACAATTTTTTAGTTATTATAATTTGAAAGAGCATAGTTTGAAATACCTTTGTCTAAGTTTTGAATTTTTTTTAATAATAAACTAATTTTTTATTAGCTGGGAGTCCACTTGCCCCGGGCGTCCACTTACCCCACTTGACCCTAGCACCTACACTACTATTGAATGAAAATATTAAATCAGAAATCAGAATCCTTATTGTCATTAGAGTCTAATTTTAGTCATACAAAAAATATACAGTATAGGCCTATTGACAATCATCCAATAGTAATAATAATTACACAATTAAATACATTTCAATTCAAATGAGTATACAATGTAGACTACAATCACTAATCACTATTTTGAGACAGGGACTTTACATACTGGGTATTTTAACACGTTCGCTACTAGTCGCCTGTCGTTTTATTAACAAGAGTATTTTATTAGAAACCATTAATAATAATTTATCAACCTTATCACCTGTTAAAAGCATAACAGTGCCTTAGCAATAGTTACAGATTATAAACACTTAGAAAATATATTATAACAACACTTCCCCTTAATCTGTACACTATTGCTTGAGTTTATATAGTCCAAGTCCTTCCAAGCAAGCATTATGTTTTTGTTTATTGAGACCTTTTGTTAGCACGTACGCCCACATCTCTTTAGTTGGTGAGTAGTGTACCGAAATCTTCTTTGAGTTAATTGCCTCTCGAATAAAGTGATGTCTAATATCAATATGTTTAGTTCGGTTGTGGAAAACTTGATTCACACATAGCTTCTGTGCTGAGTGGTTATCATTAAAAATCTTGATTTCCTGATAAGTTCCAAAAAGTTCTTGTAAGAGATTTCTCAAATACATCGCTTCTTTAGCTCCTTGTGTAAGTGCCATATACTCTGCCTCAGTGCTGGATAAAGCCACTGTTGGCTGTTTCTTACTTTCCCAAGAAACAACTCCTCCTGCTATAATAAATGCAAGACCTGAGTATGACTTCCGATCACCAGTATCGCCTGCCCAATCTGCATCAACTAAACCATATACAGGCTCACCAGTTTTCTTGTACTGTATACAATAGTCCATAGTACCCTTAAGATATCGCAAAATTCGCTTGGCTGCTTCCCAGTGTTCCTTTGTGTAACACATGTTGAATTGACTGAGAACACTTACAGCATGACTAATATCAGGCCTGGAACTAACAGACAGATACATTAGAGAAACTATCAATCTCTAATAAGGAATGCGAGGATCAGGAATATGATTGTCTTTAACTTTAGTAAACTTTTGCCCTGGATCAAGTGGATTAGCAATAGGATGACAGTCACTCATGCGAAAGTTTTCGAGTACAGTTTCAATGTACTTCTTCTGGTTGATAAGTACAGCATTACCACTCCTAGTAACCTTGTAACCAATGACAGATTTTGCTTCTCCAAGATCCTTCATCTGAAAAATACTCATTAGTTTCTTCTTTAAGTCTTCCTTTTCTGTAAAGTTATTAGAAAATACAAGAAAATCATCAACATATAATGCAATGATTACAATCGAAATACTGGTTTTCCTCAAATATATACAAGGTTCAGAGTTACATCTTTTAAAACTTAAAGAGGTTAAAACTTTGTCAATTTTCATATACCATGCCCGGGAAGATTGTTTTAAGCCATATACAGCTTTCTTCAACAAACAAACTTTATCTTCATTGCCTCTTTGAATAAATCCCTCAGGTTGCTTCATATAAACCTCTTCATCCAAGTCTCCATTTAGAAAAGCAGTAGTCACGTCTAAATGATCAATTGATAAATTCAATTCAGCCGCTAATGCAAATAAAACCCTCATACTAGAGTGTCTCACAACAGGAGAAAATGTCTCATCGTAGTCAATTCCTGCTTGTTGACTACAACCTTTGGCTACGAGTCGAGCTTTGTATCGCTCAATGTTACCTTCTGCATCGGTTTTAATTTTAAAAATCCATTTACTATTAATAGCTTTCTTACCTTTAGGTAAATTTACTAGTTCCCACGATTTGTTTTGCATTAGAGAATCATACTCACATTTCATAGCTTCATGTCATTTACCTTTATCCTTCCCCTGAAGCGCATCTTTCACAGATGTAGGTTCGTCAGAAGAAACACTTTGGAACGTTACAAATTCAGGGAATTCTTTAGGTTTCCTATTTCTAACTGGATACCTATTTGATTCTTGATGTTCAGGTTGATCTGCAATTGTCGTATCTGAACCATTTGACAAATCACTTGTGTCAAGAGAATCTGACAACTGCTCACACATACCACTGTTTTGACTTTCAGTTGAATCTAATGATTCGTCCAGATCAGCTGACGTTTCCAACTCCTCACTTGCTTTCATTGAGTTAGACAGGATCTCAATGAGTGGAACATTTTCAGTTGCAGTGTTCTTATTCTCATCAGTGTGTTTCAGAAACATATTCTCTATAAAAACAACATCTCTGGCGATTTCAAGTCTTGTAGGATTATCAGGATCTATTAGTCGATATCCCTTAGTATCTTCACAGTATCCAACAAATACATATTTCTTTGCTTTCGGATCAAGTTTCTTTCTACATTGTTTAGGTACGTGTGCGTAAGCGACACAACCAAATACCTTTAAATGTGAAAGATTAACTTTCTCACCAGTCCATAATTCTTGCGGTGTAAATCCTTCAACTGCTCTGGATGGACATCGATTCTTTAGGTATATTGCGGTATTTGCTGCTTCTGCCCAGTAGCAGCTATTCAATCCACTGCTCTGAAGCATACAGCGTACCTTTTCAATGATAGTCCTATTTGCTCTTTCAGCAACACCATTCTGTTCCGGAGTGTACTTTACGGTTTTCTGATGCCTGATTCCATTTTCAGAAAGATAATGATCAAAATTGTGATTAACATATTCCGTTCCGTTGTCACTCCTTAGACATTTAATCCGCAAGTCCGTTTCATTCTCAACCATAGCTTTAAAAACTTTAAAAGTTTCAAATACTTGGTCCTTTGATTTTAAGAAGAATCCAAACGTCATTCTAGTAAAATCATCAATAAACGTTAAAATATACCTGCATCCACTTATGGACATTTCATTGATTGGTCCACACAAATCAGAATGCACGAGTTCAAGCTTTTGAGATGTTCTGTGTGATGCCTTTTCTGGAAATGGTAATCTACTAACCTTACCTTCAATACATGCCACACAAGGATCCAATTTCTCGCTGCCTGAAAAATTTAATCCTATGGCCAAGTGTTTACGCAATACATTCATGCTCAGCCAGTTGAGATGACCTAGACGCTCATGCCAAAGTTCAGCGTCTGTTCTGGCTTTCGCAGTATTTACCTGTTCAATCTGGGTGCTTGTCTCTCCTTGATGAACACAGTCCAGTTTGAAAAGACCTCCTACATCAGATGCTGAAGCTAGCACCTTGCCATTAATATGGCAGTTGTCTTCTAAATAAATGCTACAACCTGTAGAAGTGAATACTACAGCCAACCCATTCTGTACCATTCTATGAACAGAAAGCAAATTTGTGTTAAGGTTTGGTACATACAATGCATTAGAAATTACTTTCTCCTCGTTGTTTGAAAGCATTACTACTGCATTACCAATACCTTCACTTAAGATCTTTTGATTATTTGCAACTGTGACTTCCTTTCTCACATTAGGGTTGAAATCTACTAACCAACCTTTACAATTAGTCATATGAGTACTTGCCCCCGAATCTATGTACCAATCAGTTGACGATACATTTACTGCTAAAGCTGTTAATAAAGTGTGGCCGTTATTGCCATTCCCCTTAGATTTACTAGTCATGACACCTTTATCATGCAAACTGTGACTATTTTCATTAAGTAAATGTTTATCTGTTCCCGAGTTTTCTGAAAAACCTACTTTAACATTGCAATGTTTGGCAATATGTCCCAATTTGTTACATTTATAACATTTTATACCTGGAGCTTTACTTAACCTTTTATCCCTGGATAATAAAGCAGTAGACTTACTTACTGACTTGTCTCGTTTCACGTCCTCTTGAAGAAGTCTAGATTTTACATATTCAGTTGTAAGTTTGATACCTGAATTCTCCATAGCCATCCTGATTGGTTTGTACTCATCTGGAAGTCCTGCTAGCATAAATGCAGCCATGAAGTCATCGTCTAGAGGTGAGTTGCACTCCGCCAGTCCCTGAGCTACATCCATGATCGTAATGTAGGCTTCCATATTCTTACAGTTTTCTAACTTGGTATTCATAAGAACTTGAATAAGATCAATCCTTGAATTTAAACCTCTATCTTGATATGCCCGTTGAAGGTTGTACCATGCTTCTTTTGCAGTTTTAGCATTACGAACATGTGCAAATGCTGTCGGCTTAACCATTAGACAAATTTTGGTTCTTGCCTTTATATCCTTCCTTTTATCTTTATCAGAAAGTTCTTCATCATCGGCACGTTCTATACAGTCCCATAAATCTTCATGCATAAGATACATTTCCATTGAAAACTTCCAGCTTGAATAGTTTGCCATTCCATTAAGCTTTTCAATGCTTGGTAATGATCCCATACCTCCCTTATCTTCAGTCATGTTTATAGCTGAACAAAATGCTATTATTCAAAAGATAAGATTCCTTGGTTTCTAATCCTGATTTTTCCGACCCTCTGGGCCCATAACCTGTCGTTTTATTAGAATAAATTAAGTTAAAAACGCAGTGTTAACAAGAGTATTTTATTAGAAACCATTACAGTAATAATAATTTATCAACCTTATCACCTGTTAAAAGCATAACAGTGCCTTAGCAATAGTTACAGATTATAAACACTTAGAAAATATATTATAACAACATCGCCGCATATATGCGGCGGTCAGGCCAATCCCACAGCCCACCAAAAAAATCAGGGACTTCCCTGTAGACCGGCCCTAGTGGTTGTGACTTATGCCACAGAACACGAATAGAAACTGTCCAAAATTAGTTTTTACACTTCAAAATATCTTAATTTCATCAAATAAAAATATATATACAATTTTCTCTTTATTTTTGGTAAAATTTTGAGCGCCGCATGTTTGCGGCGCACGGTCCATCAGATTACAGGTGACATGTTTTCACCTCAGACACTAAGTGACGCATCTTAGCGTTGGCACTAATATAACCTTATTTTTATTCATAACCTTCGAAAAAATAGAAAATAAAATACGGCTTATATATAAAAACATTGTATTGGAATATTTAGTTTACAAAAAGAGTTGTTTACAATTCATTTATGTAGTATAATTATGATGTTTTACAAGTTTACAAAATACTAATGTTTATACCTTTTTCTTACACAATAAACTTTTTTCAATATGTCATATAAGGTATTTGATGGATATTAGTGTAAAGATATCTCAAATACGTTAAAAAATCTTACTTTAAAAAATACATTTAATAAAAATGTACGTAAAAACATTTTAGTGACGTCAGTGATCGTTTCGGCACAGACCATGCGGCGGACTATCCCGTAGACCATGCCTAAGCTGTCTAACCATTAAAATAGACCGCAACGAAGAAATTTTGTATTTAGTATCATGGAACCATCGTGGCAGATCTGCGGCGGAAGACTATTTTAATGAGCCTAGCCGCTGCATATCTGCGGCGGTGGGCTCTGAGTAGAACGCGCCCGCCGCAAAATTGTGGCGGCGGTCTGTGGTTACAATTTTTTTTTTACATTGTGGTAGCGAACGTGTTAACCTGAATATGAATGAGGTATGAGTGTAGGCAAAAATTGTGCCCCAGGTCTTCTTTCAGGGTAGACCTAACTAAAAAAAGGAATTCTGCAAAGATCAACTTTAGGACCGTTAGTTTTCATCATCTACATAAATAACCTACCAGAACAAAAATGTATTTATTTGCATATCACACTACTATAATCATACCAACAGAACGCAATTTGATCAATACCACACTAAATACGGCCACCTCTATCTGCAACGCACTGAACCTAACCATCAACAAAAGTCATATAAACTTCACACCAAATAACAGAAATAGACATGAAGCAGACTGGTCAGAATTATTATTCATTCTAACCGTACCAAACACCAAATTCTTAGGAATTGTAATCAATCAAAACCTTAACCGGCATAACCATATCGACTTCCTCTGCAAGAAACTATCAACATCACTATTCGTAACCTGAAGGATCAGAAACATTACTAGTGAAGATACGGACGGCCCTGGTTGCATATTACATCCTCTTTGCCTTGTATCTGTTGTATATGTTGCAATTAAAGGTAACATTTCAACTGTGGGCAGTGTAACCTCGGGTGTCCCCCAGGGCTCTGTGCTTGGCCCCTTCTTTTTCATTGTCTATATTAACGATTTTGCAGTCAATGAGGAGGTTACCCCAGTTATATATGCAGATGACACCACACTCATGACCTCAGACAAAAATATTCCGAACATGAATGAATTAATGCACAGTGCAGAAAAGGTGGCAATCAACTGGTTTACCACTAATGAATTGCCTTGTAATGCTCAGAAAACTCAAAACATTATTTTAAGCCTCTCTCAGAATGCTGAAAATCAGTCTGTAAAACTTCTTGGAATATCTATAGACAATAAACTTAACTGGTCTGAGCATGTCAATAGAGTCACTAGTAAAGTCAGTAGAGTAGCCTACTTGTTCTGGAAATTAAAAAAAGTAGTTTCTTTTGAATACCTTCGAATGGCTTATTTTGGACTCTTTCAATCCCACATTGCTTATGGACTCATTCTATGGGGTCACTCCTGTCATGTTTCTAAAATACTCCTAATTCAGAAGAAGGTCTTGCGAACAATATGCGGGGCGGACCCCTTGGAACACTGCCGACCACTTTTTAAACAAACACGAATCATGACAATATATAATCTTTATATTTTTCATTTACTGTTACACACCAAAACTAATTTACAGCATTTCGTCACAAGGAAAGATATACATACACACAACACCCGTGGGAAATCTCAAATTGACGTCCCTCACCACAGACTGGCCCTCACTGGCAACTCTCATAAGGTAAATTGCATTCGTTTTTATAATAAGTTGCCTCAATCTTTTCAAAATTTAAGTTTTCGACAATTCAAAATTAGATTAAGTGATTGGCTAATTGATAATCCGTTTTATTCCATTCAAGAATTTCTGTCACTCCGCATCAACAATCTGTAAGTACGTTAGATCAAGTACTGTGATAAATTAGTATTAAGACTTTGACTTTGTAAATTCCATGACGTGGCCTATTTCATGTATCATGACCAATGGCAATAAAGTTTCTTGATTCTTGATTCTTGATTCTTGATCTCCGATATGGAATCGTTGCATGGGGATCTACAGCCCAAAAGAATCTCGAAAAAATACTAATAATACAAAAGAAAGCAGTCAGAACCATATTCAGGAAAACTTCTGTGGAACATTGCAAACCACTTTTTACCCATCATAAAATAAGTTACTCACCATTATTTCATTGTAAATTTTAGAATCCATAATCCTCGCAAAAAATCCAGCCCAATCCTTAGTTAAATCAGCATACCCAAAATACCCGGAATAAAAGCAATATAAACCTCCTACAACACAGATCACTAAAGTTCTGTAACACACCACTGTAGGCTACTCAGGATCACTATTTTTTAACTTGCTACCAACCAACAAAAAAACCAATCTCAAACAGTAAAACTTTTACTGCAAATTAAAACAATATTTTGTTGACAGACCATACTACATTGAGGAACACTCTTTCAAACACTTACATAACACTTAAATAACACCAGAGCTCACTTCGCGAAGACCCGATCGACTGGAAGAAAAATGACAACTCCCCAATCGTCGATTGTGGCGAAGACACCGGTTGTAAGATGTCAGTCTTCTCCATTGCTTGTATGTTCCAGGTGTCGCAGTGCATTCAAGCTCCTGGAGATTGACAGGACCTACAGGTTGTTGCGCCCGGGCCACACAGTGGTGGACCTGGGCTGTGCCCCCGGCAGCTGGACGCAAGTCGCTGTCAAGGCCACCGGAGCCGACCAGCCAGGTTGGTGGCCACTTGGTCTCGCCGCATTAGGAACCATGGTGTAGATGTTTCTACTGTGCAGATTTTAATATTTTTCTATCTCTTAAACTGTTTCAGATTAATTTACTCACTTATACAGGAGTCAAGGCTATTTCTGAATTTACTCTTTGTTTATCAGAATAAACAGACTGTCACATATCTTTGATTGATATTTGATTATTTTTTTTATGAAAATGTGACATCCTTTGTTTTTAAAACAGTTAGTTTGAATTTTGCATTTGGTACTTGAGGGTGTTATTTTTGGAATTACTGTGACCCTCTACCAAACATCGAATAAAGTGCTTACTAATCCTGAAAAATCCTGCAAAACCGAGAATAGTCGTTAAATTTTTTGGAAATTTGGATCTGTTCTTAAAAGTTTCTGCTGCAATACGAGCATAAAGCAAGCTGTACTCAATTCAGATTTTTGAGTGCACTGTAAAATAGTCTCAAAAAAAATTTTTTTTTAAATATTTATTGAAATACAAACAAAAAACACGTACTTTTTCAAATTTTTTGTGTGGATATTTAAAATTCTTTTGCTAGACAAAAACCATTATAAATGTCTTTAAGTTTATACGTAAATGTTATAAGCAAACATTAAGGTGCGCTAGAAGTAAACAATACTGGTTATATTAGGTTAAACAAATCTAAACTTTGTTAATTAAACATTTACAGCAATCCAACACCCCAAAGGTCTTGTTATCTGCAACTATGGGAAGACTACTCATCTTTACACTGTGAGTTGTAGATGAGAGATGTGAAAATTAGAAGTTTATTTAGGATACTATTGTCGGGTATAGACACTAGACATGTTCATTGATAGCCTGATAAAACAATGTTTAGGGATGAGTGAATTTTTTTATTATTTTATTTGCAAGAAGCTAACTGATGAATGCAGTCAAAAAATACTCAATCTCAATGTGCCAAGAGTAAGTTTTGTAAGATAATGATTGAAGTCTACAGTATCAAAGGGGTCTCTAGTAAAAACACTCGCTCAGCAATCGTCAGATGGTTTTAACTAGTATTTTATGTTTTAACTTTTTCCAGGTTCCAAATCACTAGTGGTAGGCATAGACTTGTCTCCGGTACGTTCAATAGAAGGGGCCAAGTTACTGGGTGGTCTAGACTTCACGACTGATTTAGCTCAGACTCAATTGACTGAACTATTGGAAGGTAATGCCACAATATGCTAATGACTTCAATTCAACCATAAGTAGCGCATTTCTTCTAGAATTGCATTAGGCTGGCTAGTATTTTAATTGTACTGTACTGAAAGTGGTTCAAAATTATCATTGAACTGTTGGCGATAACTCCATTCTGGCCTCATTCACCTCAATCCATTCAGTGTCACAGTTCTCTCCTCACAATTTTGAGGAGTGTTTGGTTTAATTTTTTGAGTATTGTCGTAAAAATTGTTTTGTTTCAATTGACAATTGAGTATTTTATTTCATTAGATAGCAAAACCAGGGTTTGGACCTCTTTTTCAAAACATTAAACAATTTCACTGGCATGGGAAGGCATAAAGGCTTCAATGATGCAATATCCAGAATCATAATGGATAGCCACTGGATCATTAATTTTCAAACATGAAGGTTTATGTTTCCTATTTTCTGTCAGTGATCCATTGTGTAATGTGTTGTTGACAGGTCAAATCAAATCAAATCAAATCAAAATTCATTTATTGCCATTAAGTACATTAATGAGCACAATAGGCCAGGTCAAAAAATTAGGTACAATGATTGTACTAGGTCTATGTAGAGTATATACAAAATAGCCATTACAATTCTAAACAGTTTGGTCTACAATAGCAATACAAGTTACAATAGCAATACAAAAAAGGTGGTTGGTAAATTGACATGAGGCTAACAGCTAACCAAATAATGACACACATGACAACAAGTACAAAGACATAAAAACTTAAATTTAACAAATAACATAAATTAAAATTTGTACTTAAAAGCTAATATCACAGTTTTTCAGATTTAAAAAATCATTAAGTGTATAAAAAGGGTTTTGCAGAAGCCAATCATACAGCCTATCGAAACATTTCTTGTCTAAAGCTGAACCTAGGCTAGGCCTAATTTTATTAAAAACACGCAAACCAATTTGTAAATGAGAATTTAAAGTTCTAGTTAATCTACAACGTTCATAGTCAATGTCATTCTTATGTCTGGTACTATAACTATGAATATCACATCTTAAAGTCAAATTTGGGAGTTCATTTACTGTATACTTAACTAATTCAAAAATGTACAAATTAATCACAGTTTGCAGTTTGAGCTTAATAAATAGAGGCCTACAATGAGACCTAAAATCTGAACGGGTCATGACCCTTACAAGCCTTTTTTGTAGAAGCAGAACATCATTTACATGACTAGAACCACCCCATAAAACTAAACCGTAACTTATAATAGATTGGAAAAAAGCGAAATATGCAGATCTAAGATAATCAGATGGAATGTGATCTCTCAGTCTCCTGAATAAAAAAATAACTCTAGATAGTTTTGAAGAAATGTGTTCAATGTGATGACTCCAGTTCAACTTACTATCTACAATTAATCCCAAAAACTTAATAGGCTCAAAATCTTTTTCAGCTTCAACAGGTCTTAAACTAAACATTAAATTCTTTGTTTTGTTGTCATTTAACAACAAACCATTTGCCTTAAACCACGTAGAAGCACTCTCAAAAACATTATTCACCAACTCGTTCAGGAGGTCAATATCTTTACTTACACTGAGAAAAGTTGTGTCATCTGCATATATATAACAATTTGAATTGACATTAAAAGGAAGGTCGTTAACTGCAACGAGAAACAATAAAGGGCCCAGAACAGAGCCTTGTGGCACACCAAACTGGGTGTTCACAATCGTGGACTTGCCCACCGAAGTGCCTACAAGTTGAGATCGATTCTCAAGATAAGACTGAAAAAAGGATAATTCTTGGCCACAAACACCGTAGTGTTTAAGTTTTTCAAGAAGGGTTGCATGACCAATGCAATCGAAAGCCTTACTCAGGTCACAAAAGGTGGCCTGAGCAAAGCTTCGATCCTCAAAAGCTTCATAAACATTCTTTATCAAACTATCGACAGCTTGAATGGTGGATCGCCCTTTGCGAAAACCAAACTGTGACTCGCAAAACAGATTGTTGGATTCAAAATAATGAGTTAATTGATTGCAAACCAGATATTCAAAGACTTTTCCAATTATTGGCACCAAAGACACAGGCCTATAGCTTTTAGGCAGTTCTTTAGGGCCATTCTTGTAAACAGGGCAAACTTTGGCTATTTTCAGTTCACTTGGAAAATATCCCTCAAAAAGACATAAATTAAAACAGTAAGCTAAAGGCTGGGCAATGGATAAAACTATATTCTTTACTAAAACATTAGACATATTATAAAAATCCAAGCTACTAGAATTACTCATCTTATTCACTACCTTGACTACATCATTGGAAGTGATTTCAGCCCATCTAAAAGAAGTTTGACAAACATTGTGATTTTTCAACAGATCAGATGCTTGAACACTAGGTTGACCAATTTTCTGTTTTGTTTCAACAACAGAATTAATGAAAAAATTGTTAAACTCATTGGGTGAGATAGAATTAATACTAGAAGAGGCTTGTTTTTTGGCAACACCATTAATTAAGGCCCATGCAGTTTTGCATTTATTGGTACTATTTTCTATTAAACCAGCATTAAAATTACGCTTAGCAACTGCAATTTCTTTCTTATAACTAGAGACAAATGATTTCTTAGCACAGTGAATAATTTCATTGTTGGTAACTCTAAAAACATCATCAAGATACATAATGTAACTTTTCATCCTCTTAAGCCTTTCATTATACCACTGTTTTTCTTTCAGCTTAGATTTGTTCATTCCATTACACATAAGCCTAGGCCTATAAGTTTTGTACTTAACAAACTTTTCTAACACACATAAGAATTTACTAAAAAATATACTAAATAGGTCTTTGGCGCAGATGTAATGTGAAGTACACAGTAAATATTCCCAATCAACAACAGATAGATTTTCAAAAATATCACAATAACTATTTTTTGGTACATGACAATTAATCACACAATTTTCATTGCTAGTCAATGAATTTTGATCATTACAGGCCTTAAAACTAACATTTCTACACTTATTAACTAGCCTACCTGTGAGTTGATTTTTAGCGCAACCCAGATTCACACTAACAATGTCATGATCAGAAAAAGGAAAATTTAAAACCTCAACATCATATACATCTACAGGTACATTAGAAAAAGCATTATCTAAGCAAGCTTTCAACCGAGTGGGCTTATCATTCAAATACTTGAAACCAAATTGAATTAGCAAATTTTTTAGATCCAACACTGATCTTTTATTTTCATTAATGTCAAATGCAGAATTTAAATCTCCACCAAAAATTACTGAAAAAAACTGCCACTTTGGCCTAGAAAGAAATTCCAATAATAATTCCAATTTATTGAGAAAAACTTGAGTGCAGCCATCAGGGGACCTATACAGTGAAATTACAATTAGCTTTACGGACTCTACAACTACACCACAAACTTCAAAATGAAAATCAGTAACTAACCATTCTAAATATTCTGTTGAAAACAGGTAACATAAGCCTTGATTTTTTAACATCCAGAAATAATCTCTTTTAATGAAAATACAGTAGAGTCCCGCTAATCTGAAAATGTGCTTAATCCGAACACACCCCTTCGGGAAAATACCGATTATTCCTTTAACTTTTAAAGAGGGAAAATCAAGACAACTTGGTCTTATGAAAAAAAAACAATAATTTATTGTTACACAAAAAGTTAATTAGATCCCATTATATAAGAATGAAGTTAAATATGTTGATTGACTCTAATATAAAACAAAAATAAAATATCCCCATCGCAGCAGACCTACGCAGAGTACGCCTCAGCGAATTTCCAAAGGAATTTGGTATTTTGCATTTTCTCATAAACACCATAGAAATGAGTATGTAGGTTTGCTTCTGTGACAGCTGTTCCAAAAGAGTGTATTTACATTTACAAAATAAGCATGTGTTTTGGTTGTTTTTGTAATGCTATTCTATTGATGTTATGGTTTGGAAGTTAATTGAATTATTCAATAAAGTTATACTTTTGTACTTATTTACTTTATTGATCTCGCTACATGGTGGCAGCGGTGTAAGATTTGCTCACGGTTATGTCGGATATTGAGGAGTTGACTCGGGTATTGTCAGATCTATTGAAAAGGACATCTGAATGTTCCTCTAATGTACCGGGTAGCAGTGTGGACTTGAAAGCTCCAGAGCCTTTTGATGTACGCGAACCCTCGAAGTGGTCTCAGTGGTTGCGCAGGTTTGAAGTTTACCGTTCAGCGTCTGGATTGGCGAAGAAGGAAGAGGTTCAACAGGTTAATTGCTTTGTATATTGTTTAGGGAGTGAAGCTGATTCTTTGCTGACATCGATTGGGCTGCCTCCCGATAGAAGGGTAACTTATGAGCAGGTGAAAGAGAAATTTTCTGGTTATTTTTCTGTCCGTAAGAATCTCTTTTATGAACGTACTAAGTTTCTCCAAAGAGTACAAGATCAAAATGAGTCAGCTGACAGCTATATCAATGATTTGTATAGGCTGGCTGATAGATGTGAATGGTCATGCGAAAGTTGTAGCTTTGGAAAGGATATTTTGTTGCTGAAGGTAGTTTCGGGGCTGGCAGATAGGAACCTCTCAACACAATTACAGCTTCGGAAAGATCTTACTCTAGAGGACGCAATTGTACGAATTCGGCAGTCAGTGTCTATTGAGAAACAGCAGGATGTGATACGACAGGAACGTTTAAGGCCTGAAGATGATGATAATGGTGTTATGAAGGTTGATAAATCGAAGAAGAGGAAGTCCAACAAGTGTTCCCGATGTGGCAGGGTAGACAGTTTCCCAGGTAAACATTCCTCTAACTGTCCGGCGAGGAAGTCACGGTGCCATGGATGCAAGCAAATTGGACATTGGCGTCCAATGTGTCCCCACACCAAGTCCTCTTCATTAAAGCCCTCTTCATTAAATCTGGTTGGAAATAAAAATACAGGTTTAAGTGGTTCATGCACTGATAGCGATTCTGGTGAGTCAGTTCCATCTAATTTAGATAGTATTTATTTAGCATCTGTGCAAGAAAATGATGATCTGTTCTATACAGATGTTAAAATTAATGGTATTTTAGTGCATTGGAAAATCGATTCTGGAGCCGATGTTTGTGTTTGTGGTCCAGAGTTGGCTACAAAATTACACCTTAAGGTTAAGCCTACATCTCGTAGTTTACGAGGTGCAGGTAATAGTAAACTGTTTTTGAAAGGTGTTTCCAAAGTGACTCTTACAAAGAACAGTATTGAAACCCAAATGGACTTATTTATTGTGGAAGGCCAGAAAGAGCCTCTACTTGGAAGGCCAGCAATCGTTAAGTTTGGATTGTTACATAAGTCTGTAGAATGTATTAACTCAGGAGTTGAGTGGATGGCCAAGTACCCTAATGTTTTTAATGGTTTGGGTGTGGTAAAAGGCGAACCATATGTAATTAAGTTGTCTAATGGGGCAAAACCATTTTCTGTCTCTAGCCCGCGTCGGGTCCCTATTCCCTTGAAGGCCAAACTTAAGGTAGAGTTGGATCGTATGGTGAAGCAGGATATTATTGTGCCAGTCACTAAACCAACAGACTGGTGTTCGCCTATTGTTGTGGCATCTAAAAAGAATGGTGCAATCCGACTCTGCGTGGATTACACAGAGTTGAACAAATTTGTTGTTCGTGAAAGACATATTTTGCCTTCTGTGGATGAGCTACTGACAAATATGGGGTCTGCTGCAGTTATGTCCAAACTCGACGCTCAAAGTGGTTTTTGGCAGGTTTTAATTGATGAGAAGTCTCAGAAACTGACAACGTTTATCACACCGTTTGGCCGTTTCTACTTTAAAAGGCTTCCATTTGGACTTACCTCTGCTCCTGAGCACTTCCAAAAGAAGATGGCGGAAGCGATTGAAGGCTTAGAAGGTATTGTAAACTTAGTCGATGATTTTCTGGTATACGGTAAAGACGATAAGGAACATGATGAGCGACTTGACAAGCTATTAAAGCGATTGCAAGAGAAGGGAATAACGCTGAACAAGAACAAATGTGAGTTTAAAGTGAACTCCTTGAACTTTTTAGGTCATAGGTTGGAAAATGGACAAGTTAAACCGGATCCAGAAAAGGTTGCTGCAATAAAGGCTGTAGACGTTCCTCGAAGTTTGAAGGATTTGCGCTCGTTTCTTGGTATGGTTAACTATCTTATGAAATTCATACCACACTTGTCTGATCACGCGGCACCACTTAGAACACTTCTCAGTAACAAGTATGAATGGATTTGGACCGATCAACATCAGAGTAATTTTGAAAAAATCAAGTCCTTGGTTTCAGATTCAGTTTCACTTGTGACATTCAACCCTAATCTACCTACCAGAATTTGTGCGGATTCTTCGAGTTTTGGACTTGGGGCCGTGTTGGAACAGCGGTATAAAGATGATTGGCGACCTGTTCAATTTATTTCTCGGAGTCTGAGTGAAGTTGAAAGGAGATACGCTCAGATAGAGAAAGAAGCTCTTGCGTTGACATGGGCTTGTGAACGACTTTCTCAGTTTGTTACAGGATTGCCATCTTTTGACCTCGTAACTGATCATCTACCGCTAGTAGAAATTCTTGGCAATAAACCCATTGATAGTCTTTCTGCTCGTCTCCAGAGGTTCAGGATGAGATTATTACCTTTCACATTTAGGATTTTACACCAAAAGGGCAAGGATTTCTTCATTCCTGACATTTTATCGAGAAACCCGATGGTACTGAGAGATGAAGACAATAATGGAGACATTTTACAAGAAATGGAAGTTCATGTAGGTGATGTGGTGGCTTCGATTGCTGTTACTGACAGGCGTCTGGCTATCTTAAAGAGTGCCCAAATGGAAGATCCTGTATGTGATCTTTTACGTAATGCAATACAAACTGGTGATTGGTTTAAGATGAAGAATACTCCATTTTACAAAGAAAGGGGTAATTTAGTATTTCATGCTGACCTAATTCTTCATGGTAGTAGGATTTTTGTTCCTAGGAAGATCAGGGCAGATGTTTTGGATAGTATACATAAAGGTCATCAAGGCGTTAATAAATGTACTTCAAGGGCTCGTGATGCTGTTTGGTGGCCCGGGATATTTAAAGATATAAAACAAAAAGTGGAAGGATGTCTGATTTGTATTGAAAATGCAAGGGTTCCTTGTGAGCCACTAATTCCTTCTACTGTGCCTGAGCGACCTTGGCAAATTCTAGGAGCTGACTTGCTACAGTATGACCGGAAAACATTTCTGGTCATACAAGATTATTTTTCCAAGTATATCGAGCTGGTCCAAGTTAATAAAATAGATGCTTTGTCAATTATCAAGACTTTGAAAAGTATATTTGCTCGACACGGGATACCATCTGTTTTACGATCCGACAACAGTCCATTTAACTCAAGGGAAATTAGGCAATTTGCTGGGGAATTTAAATTTGAGTTGGTGACTTCTAGTCCCATGTATCCTCGAAGTAATGGACAAGCTGAACGAGCTGTGCAGATTGCCAAAAATATCTTGAGGAAAAATCAAGATCCGTATGAGGGACTGTTAGCATATCGTTCTACTCCTCTAGATTGTGGTTACAGTCCAGCTGAATTACTTTTTGGCAGAAAAATCAGGACTACTCTTCCAGCACCAGAAGAATCCTTGAAACCCAAGTGGCCTGATTTGAAGAAAGTTAAAGAATGGAGTCGAGGGACAAAGGAAAAGCAGAAACTGAACTATGATGCTAGGCATCGGGCGAGGGATCTCCGTATTTTGACCAAAGGGGAAAAAGTCTGGGTGTCCAACTTAAAACGATATGGAACCATAGTGAGTTTTGGTGCGAACACAAGAGAATACAATGTAGATGTAAATGGTAGAGTTTTTAGGAGGAACAGAATATTTCTGGTCCCAGTCAATAACAGATTCCAACTACTTGATGATGTAAATCCTTTAGAAAACCCAGTGAATGAAGAGGCTCCCCAATTTCATAGTAATGAAGATAAGGATGAAAACGGCACTGAAAAACCTTGCGTAACCAGATCAGGGAGGAATGTTAAAAAGCCAAATCGATATGAAGAAGCTGAAAATCCTTGCGTAACCAGATCAGGGAGGCAAGTTAAAAAGCCAAAACGATATGTAGAAGAGTTTTGACGGAGAAGGAAGGGTGTGACAGCTGTTCCAAAAGAGTGTATTTACATTTACAAAATAAGCATGTGTTTTGGTTGTTTTTGTAATGCTATTCTATTGATGTTATGGTTTGGAAGTTAATTGAATTATTCAATAAAGTTATACTTTTGTACTTATTTACTTTATTGATCTCGCTACAGCTTCCAAGGGATGTTGTTAGAAAATGTAATGGTGAGGTAAGGTAAATATCAAATTGTATCAATATTCGGCACTTTTTAATTTTCCCCTAAGTTTAAACCCTATGGGGGTGAGTATGTAGAATTGCCGCCATATTGCTGTTGTAAGCAAATATCATTTAAACCCTACCTAGTGAATGTGCATCCAAAATTTTTCCAAGTTATGTCAATAAATATGTGAGGTAGAGGGTTTTGTTAGTTCCCCATAAGAATAACATGGAAAATCTATTTTTGAATTTTCTCCATAACCTGTTAATCCAAGTTAAAAATTCAAAAAACTAAATTGTATATTTTTTAAGCTCTTTGAAATGTTTTTAGTTAAAATTGTTGAATTTTGAAATTGACCAATTTTTGGACCAATTGAAGGTCCAAAAATGCCAAAACCCAATTTTTGACCCCTTTGAAACTCTATAAAACCCTGTTCCCATAACCCAATCACGCTGGTTGGAAAAGTAATTATTGGAAATACAAATGGGGAATGGCAGAAGATCAGTCATGCAGCTGTGCTCTCAATTTATTGAACTCTTTGTTTTAACCGTGTTTTTGGGTTATCCGTGACCCTTCAACCAGTCAATACAAAGAATAATAAGGAGTTAACTGTAACATGATATATATTGTATCCGCTTAATCCAAAAATTCACCAATCCGAACAGCGTCCGGTCCCAGTTAGTGTGGATCAGCGAGTCTTTACTGTAACAATAAATCTTAAAATATGAAAATACAAGCACCAAATTTTTCTCAGCTATTATGAGTTGTAGGAGAAATCCGTGCATACCCTTAGGAAGGTAGTATCCTGTAGATGTAAAGGAGCCCACAAATGTTCTCATTGGCCTCCAAGGCTACACTATAAAGACTTTTAAAGCATCAATGTCAACCTTATAAAAGAACTATAATTGTTTGAATCATTATATTTTGACAATTGTTGTAAAAAATGCTAGCAAAACATAAAGAAGAGATGAAGGTTGTAAAATAATTTTACACTAACAAGGTCAAGATCAAAAATTTGTATTTTAGTTTGTTGTTGAAATTTAATTAATTGGCTACCTCTAGTAATTATTTTTTAGTTACTTATTTCACTTGCTGTTACAGGTAGGAATGTGGATGTGGTACTCAGCGACATGGCACCGTCAGCAAGCGGAATCAAGTCTTTGGACCATGACAACATCATCTCACTATGCTATGCCGCCCTCGGGTAAGTAAAAGACATTATCTCACTGTAGTACGCCGCCCTCATGTCATTAGAGAACATCATCTCACTGTAGTACGCCGCCCTCATGTCATTAGAGAACATCATCTCACTGTGGCACACCATCCTCAGGTCATTAGAGAACATCATCTCACTGTGGCACACCATCCTCAGGTCATTAGAGAACATCATCTCACTGTGGCACTCCATCCTCAGGTCATTAGAGAACATCATCTCACTGTGGCACTCCATCCTCAGGTCATTAGAGAACATCATCTCACTGTACTGCACCGCCCTCAGGTCACCAGAACATCATCTCGCTGTGCTACATCGTCCTTATATCAGTAGAAAACATCATTTTACTATGTCACGAAGCCCTCAATTCAGTTCACTGATCAAAATACAAGCCAATAAAGCAGATGATTTAAGTTTTGTTTTCTCTGATTGGAACTACTATGAAATATATATTTTATCACAGTACTGTAGATTAGATTGTTAAGTTTTTATTCTATATTAATAGAAAACGTCTCAAAAACATTAATTTATCCTAACAAATCAGCAACCTCAGGTTTTCAACCACATTCATTTTCTGTTATAATGTTTTATTGTCTCCAACAGTTAGTTGGTCTTCAATCTAATCTTAGCTATTACGTCTTTCAAATTTAGGGTGGAATTCTTTAGTTTATATGTATTATCTTATACCTTTGTGCATTATTTTAATATACAGTAGAACCTCGATAGTTCGACACTCCTGATAGTTCAACATGGTCCATGACAACTTAACATATTAATAATGCCCGATAGTGTCCATGTTGGAGCCTGACAAAGGTGAAAATTAAAACAAAGTGGCGAATGATTTAAATGTTGTTTATGTTAAAGTTCAATTAAGTTATGGTTTCATTAAAATTTGGTGTTTTCTAAATTAAAATCATGATTTTTATACTCCCAGTGTTAAAATTTCCCATATACTCCCTATGGTTTGACATTTCGATAGTTCGACACTCTCTAAGTCCACAAAGTGTCGAACTATCAAGGTTTTACTGTATTTTAAAAAGTGAATATTTATAAAGTCTTCTCACTGTTAAATTAACAGCAGTCCACCCTTTGCAGAAAAGTGATTTGCAAATAAGTTTTCTTCCTTGCAGATTTGCCAAGCAGACTTCTGCCCCTGGCGGAACACTGGTCATGAAAATATTTGATGGAAGTGAAAATCAAAGGTTGATGAAAGATGCAAAGGAATTGTACGAAGTTGTAAGAATCATTCGACCAGAAGCTTCTCGTAAGGAATCCAGTGAGAAGTTCTTTGTGTGTTTGAAATTTAAGAAACAAATTTCACCAGTGAATGATAGGACATTCAAGTGTGTAACCAAAACATGAATTTTTAATGTAAATATAGATGACTAGCTCTACTATTTAACAAACTATTTAAGTAAAATAAATAATTGTTTAAAGTCCATATAAATAATGGATCAGCTTTATTATCCCTATCTTATATTTTTTTGGTTAAAAATTTGGGGGGGAATTATTCTGAAAAGATGTAGCATAGTTCTTCATGGTAAATAACTTTGACTCGCAACCAAAGTGAAAAATTAACTGATAAGAATGTCTGAACAAGGTGAAAAATAAAATATGCTTGAATGTAGGTCTTTTAAATAAAGAAAACAAGAAAAATGTGGTAAAATTTATTTTACAGTAATTACATTACTTGATTGTGGAGGAATGGTCGTATATTAGTTACGTCAATAGAATCAAAACTGTGTTGTCTTACATAATGTAAGACACATTTAAAAGGACATTTTATGAGCATATTTTCATACAAAACTATTTCTAAATGTCCTCTAACTATTTATTTACAATCACTCATCAATATTGTGCTTATCACTATTCTTTGGTCTAGATTTTTAATCCCTACATTTTCCAGCACCAAATGCAACTAACAGTCTTCTTCCAAAAAAGAGTTCTCTGAAATAATTGTTTACAAGCCTTGTAGTGCACCATATTGTAAAATTATATAGGATGGTCATAAAATATTGGACACATTTTAAGATTGGATAAATATTTAACTAAGCAACTTAAAAACATAGTACCTAATTGTTTTAATAACTAGCATATAAAAAAAATTGTACAGTAACTTCAAAACAAACAAAAAATTATATATATATATATTCCAGTAATTATTTAAAAAAAGTTACTATAAAAACCTGAAAACTTGTCAAATTCCTTTGCTTTCACTTCCACAGACATTAAATCCTTAGGACTTTTTCTGGGTTTATGACAAGGTGATATATTTAAGATGATATTTAATAAAACAATTCCCATGTTTCTAAGTTACTTGGTTAAATATTTATTTATCTATAACCACCCTATGTCCGATAGGTTATATTACTCTGATAGATTAATACCAAGAAATGAATCATCTTTAGGCTATTTGACTCAATATGTTATTTACTTTTAATAACAAAAACTTCTATTAAAGTGGGGATGATTTATATTTTGCTAATTCCTCCATTTAAATCCAATTCTTATGGAAGGGTAAAATTCAGTTTAACTTAAAATTAGTAGCTTTTTAATGGTTGTTTTGATAACCTCACTTTTACATTCCAAGTTTTACCTTAGTGGAGCAGACTAATTGGCTAAAATGAACATTATTACATAGTAATGCTATTTTAAAATTAATAGCTTGACCAACTAAACATAATTAGTTGAGGTTATTTTACTTTTAAAAGTTTATTTAATTTTTGCCAAATGTCAAACTAGACAAAACTGAACATCAGCCCACAGCTCAGATTTACAAACAAGACCTTGCAATTGTGAAGCTGATTGCTTTTAAATACCTAAGGTTTTGTGTATTATGAATTGGGGAAACATTAGAAACTACACCGATTTCTTGAAAAATGTCTTCATCCAGACATCTTTACCAATTTGTGTTTCTAAGATGTTATGAGTTCTTTTCTTAAGTTTTAACTATTCAAGAAACTATAGGTTTACAATGAAAGTGAAAAATTAAACAATTGTTTCTCATCAAAAATATGTATAAAACAATAAATAAAAACCGAAACTACATTATGTAATCTTTACAACAGAGAGCCTTCCGTAGTTAGCGAAAAAATTAGTACAAGATGGTCTGGTTCTTGTAGAGGTGGATCGACTGATAGCCGTTTGGAGTTGCGCTGCCAGGGAATAGAATTCCACTCGATAGTGATTTGCTCATCCCATGCGATCCAGTGACGACAAATTCGATTTCTTGAAAGTTTCGAAGCCTTTGAACATCTTTATCCTTTCTTATCACCTGAAAAAACACTTTTATGAAGTAAACAGTAAATATAATTTTCCTCCATGTACTATTCAACTTTAGATTGTAGTTTATTTTTTACGGGTGATTAAATGCTCAAAAATGGTCCCAGCACAACTTTAAAACTGGTTTATACTAGTTGCGAAGTTGACATTGAGTACAGAAAACTTAAGTTGTCATAACTTGTGGTCAGTCTTTTGGCTGTCCACTATGACAGTTTCCCTTCCTTCATGATCCATTCATGTTTTAGGCAGCAGAGGGTGAATGCTGTGGTCATGGAAACTCCTAGCTGAGGAACATGAATGGACAGTCAATTGGTTGGCCATTTAGAGGGCAGAACCATTTGAGCCTGAAAATCAATTGTCGCAGGAGTACGGGAGTTAGCCCTCTGAATGGTCAAACAGCCGTCTGATGTCCCGTCTCTCACCCTTTCTCTTCCTTCAATATCCCGTCCTTGCAGGGGCTTGCGCAAATGCCTGTTGCCCGTTAGAGACAGCTGTGCTAAACGGTTTAGTTGGGGTCTCCTTATCCACCAATAACAACAACAACAACAATAACATGCTCAATAATGATGAATAACTCAAAGATTTACCAACTGCTTCTGCATTTTAGCTTGTTCCAACACTTTTCCTCCAAATTATAAAAAAGATTTATAGACATTTATATGTAATTGACCAAACCATTCATTTTTCCATGTACAAATGTGATTTAGGAGTGAGATTCGTTTTAGCTGAGGTAAGGTAAATCTTAATATTATTTCTTAATAGTGTTTTATTCCTGTGTCATTTTCTCTTTACAGAAAACCCCCAAAAACATGACTTCTGCCCTCGATACTTTTGAACGCGCTTAAAGTGCATCCTTGCACCACGTGACTCAAGAATCTCTTATTTTTGGAGATTTTTGCAGCCTGATTGTCCATGTTACCCAAAATTTACGATAGTTAAATACTATTATGTCTTTATTGCAACCAATTTTTTGCAGTGTAACCATTACTGATTGACAACATTCATTACAAGACTTGGGGTACCTGAGCAGCGCATTGCTGCAATAATGAGATTGGGTTTACCACACCACGTTACCGACTAATTCAACAGTTTGACAAAATTGCAGCAAGAGAAAATATTGTTCCAAGGCACTTTACAAGAAAAAAGTAACAATGAAATATCATTACAATGCGCACAAAAGGTTGAACTGTGAGATTATTCTTTTAGTGGACATAGCCATTGCAGCTGCTCACCGTGTCAGGCAGTTTGCGGATGCGGACCACCTGGCTGGGCGTGAGGCCTAATTCATCGCAGCAGGTCCGCAACAGCGTGTAGTAGGTCAGCTCCGTCCGCGGCAGCTCTACCTCGATGTAATCCGGGTCCCCGCTGTTGGCCACTCGCACCTTCAGCACCAGCTCTGCAACAGACCACCTCAGATGTGGACTACCTGGCTGGGCGTGTAGTAGGTCAGCTCCGTCCGCGGCAGCTCTACCTCGATGTAGTCCGGGTCCCCACTGTTGGCCACTCGCACCTTCAGCACCAGCTCTACAACAGACCACCTCAGATGTGGACTACCTGGCTGGGCGTGTAGTAGGTCAGCTCCGTCCGCGGCAGCTCTACCTCGATGTAGTCCGGGTCCCCACTGTTGTCCACTCGCACCTTCAGCACCAGCTCTACAACAGACCACCTCAGATGTGGACTACCTGGCTGGGCGTGTAGTAGGTGAGCTCCGTCCGCGGCAGCTCTACCTCGATGTAGTCCGGGTCCCTGCTGTTGGCCACTCGCTCCTTCAGCACCAGCTCTACAACAGACCACCTCAAATGCAGACTACCTGGCTGGTTGTGAAGTAGGTCAGCTCCATCCGCGGCAGCTCTACCTCGATGTATTCCAGGTCCCCGCTGTTGGCCACTCGCAATTTCAGCACCAGCTCTACAACAGACCACCTCAGATGTGGACTACCTGGCTGGGCGTGTAGTCGGTCAGCTCCGTCCGTGGCAGCTCTACCTCGATGTAGTCCGGGTCCCCGCTGTTGGCCACTCGCACCTTCAGCACCAGCTCTACAACAGACCACCTCAGATGTGGACTACCTGGCTGGGCGTGTAGTAGGTCAACTCCGTCCGCGGCAGCTCTACCTCGATGTAGTCCGGGTCCCCGCAGTTAGCCACTCGCACCTTCAGCACCAGCTCTGCAACAGACCACCTCAGATGTGGACTACCTGGCTGGGCGTGTAGTAGGTGAGCTCCGTCCGCGGCAGCTCTACCTCGATGTAGTCCGGGTCCCCGCTGTTGGCCACTCGCTCCTTCAGCACCAGCTCTACAACAGACCACCTCAAATGCAGACTACCTGGCTGGTTGTGTAGTAGGTCAGCTCCGTCCGCGGCAGCTCTACCTCGATGTAGTCCGGGTCCCCGCTGTTGGCCACTCGCACCTTCAGCACCAGCTCTACAACAGACCACCTCAGATGCAGGGATGTTACTAGGGATCTTAGTGGGCGGAGTCACAACTCAATTTACCCCCCCCCCCCCTTTCCAAATAGACATAGAACTAGCTCTGTTTCACTCGCAAACCCCTTCTGTTCAGCAGAGGTATGTTGTAATGACTGACGATAGGGGGTCCTCTTTGCCACCGGTAGAGGGCCCTTTTTACTGCTGAAAGCAACTCTAGCCAAAAATTAAGGTTGCTCCTTACCTCCAATTGGAGCACTTGTCTCCAAAGTTCAGGATCACTTGTCTTCTAAGATCAAGGTGCTCGTGTTCGCTAATGGGGGCGCACGTCTTAGTCCAAGGTGTTAACTAAATTTCACAAATAAAATTCCTGACTTTTCAAAAAAGTCAAACTGAAAACTCTTGATCAAAACCTGCCTCACATCTCCTTTTTTTATAAAATTCTCCAAAGTAAATTGTAAAGTTTTCTAAAATGCCATAAAAATCTCTTATTTTTTATGTAAAAAGAAATTTTTTTACCAAATCCTAAATTCTAGACGTTTCATTATTTTTTCCGACCTCACAAAATTCCCAACTTGTCACAATAGCGCCTCTCGGGCTTCGATGCTCTAGGCGGTCGCCTTTTCATGTTTGCCTATATGGTACATGCTCCGTCCGCCCCTTACATCATTGCTCAGACAACATGGCAGCTACATGCTCAGAAATAACAAGGAATACTAGAAAAAAATTACTTGACGATCACGGTGGTCCAATTTTATGTTTAGGATCTGAGCATGGGAATTCTGGACACTGAGAAAAAAGTTATTGGGCTAAACTAAGTATAAAGAATAATTTAATACAAAAATTTTGTTAAAAATGTAAATATTTGTTTTGTATTTTATAGTATGCTGTTGTTCCTGTATTGTTTTCTATAGACATAATTAATTGTTTAAACACATTTCATGTAACTGATTGTAAACTTGTATGTAACAATGCTATAAGTGACGTTAACACGATGAATTATCTGATAAATTATCAACTGTTTAAAACACTCTTGAAAATTTTTCTGAAGTTTTAACAACTCAGTTTAGAAAAAATAATCTGCATGGATGTTTTAGAATATGCTCTTGATGTTTTAGAGTAATTTTAACCAATCTCTAAAAAATCTGCCGCCCCTGAAAATTTGCCGCCCTGGGCCCGGGCCCATGTGGCCCATGCCTCATCCGGCCCTGTAAGCAGATATGTATTTTAGGCAAGGTTATTTACGTACCTTTTATCACTTGACAATGTCACCTGTTTACCCAGCTTTGCTGGATTGTGAAAATGTATTTTTGTTACAATTAAGTTCTTGATTATTGGTTACACAATTAATAACAGAATAAATAAAAAATCAAACTCATTTTGACAAAGTAACAACATTTTTAGACAATTTTTTAACCTATCTGAATGGTGTTAGAGTAATGATACTATATTCAAAATATACCACCACATATTTCAAAGTTCTTACCTTCAATGGGTGACAAATGCGCGTTGACTGGGTGTGGGTGATCCCCAGTTCCGTTTTGTTTTCTGTGACTCATGCCGTTCACAGGGTAAAGGTCGACTTTACCATTTAATGGTGGATTCTTCAAGTAGCTGGGAGCGATCGGAAGACTCGGCTCTTCTGGGGATGAACTCGTGTCACCTCCTATGTGTAAACCGGGTAGTTTAGGTTACGATTAGTGAAAAAAATTGGTGTGAAACTTAAGTTAATTGTTTGAATTAAAATCACCTCCGAATAGGCCTAATGCAGAAGTTACCGTAAACTTGAACAAGCGCTAAGTTGTGTTCCAACAACTATCTCAAAACTGTGCAGTAGCCTATGTGTTGACATTTTCTATCTTAATCTTCAACATAGCCAGGGCCGGCGCTAGCACTTTTGCCGCTCTATGCAAAGGTTATGTTCCACTGGTGCGGCAAAATGCTGCTACCGGTGGCATAACATGAAAAGGACGAATAGGTCCCAATTCTGGCTACTCCTATTCAGCTTTGATTGTTTATATAACCCTATTTCAATACATAACCAAAAATTGAAAAGTTCCCCACTAATCAAATTGACAACATTTTAAAACTATATTACCTATATTAATTATGTTAACATTTTAACGGGTTACAGCAAGCATAAATCATCTAAGTAGTAAATCATAAGCCACAGGCCTAATCCTAATACTTCAAACATAAAATTAAATATAGAATTCTGATGACATAACAAAAATGAAAAACATTAAGTGTTTGATATGTACCTAATTAAATAAACCTAAAACGTGGCGATTAGATGTTATCAATCTCACATCGGCAAGTAGGTTGTGCACAGGTGCGGCCAGAGCGGGGGAAGGGGAAGGTCTGTAGGGGTGGGACTGTTCACTGTTGCACATGGCCCTGACAACTGACAAGCGCAAGCGCTCGCTGGAATCAGTGTGGTACAGTCAGAATCAGAGTGCTTTTCTTAACGCAACAAATATCAACACTTAATTTTTTGTTAGTACCAGGGGGACCGAGCTTAAGCTCGGTAAAATTATTACTTTCGTTTCTCACACAAAGCTCGTTCGCTCCGCTCACTCGCCAGGTGGAAGGTTTGCTGCACATTGGTATGATTTTCCTAAAACCACAGGTTAAAGATGTAACAAATTGGTTTATTTTATCTACAGTTATCAGCTGATTTTTGTTCAATTTAAAAATCTCCATAAGGATAACATGGGATCTTTGAAGGGCTCTAGCGCGAAAACGGGATTTTTCCCAGCTATGGGACCAACTCCAATCGATTTCTGGTGGCCAAAACCCCCATATTCAATCAAAATATCAAAAATCCTTGGAGCGAAAAAAAACTTTGCCCGGACAAACGGAGCTTGTTTTAGAGTATAATAATAATAATAATAAGATATAATTTTGTCACTTATGTTTTGTTAGATTTAAAAAATATTAATTTTGGCGTAAGGTAACATTTTTTCCATTTTTGCCGCCCGCTGGGAAAGTACCGCTCTTGGCGCCCGCCTAGTTTGCCTAATGGGTGCGCCAGCCCTGAACATAGCGATTATAAAACAATCTTGACATTTTCACAAGCTTGTAACCTTAGAAGACTTCTTAGTAAACTAAAAGTACACAAGCTATATAAAAGTAGTCAAAGGGCGATAAATTCTTTGGGGTAGGCCTATCACATTACTTTGATGTCAATGAAATTTCCCACATATTGCAAACACAACATTACAAAAATAATTTCAAAGTACAAACCCAATAACTGGCGAACTTCAGGTCTCGTTGCTAGTGACAATGGAGTTTCTCCTTTCTCTGCAACAATTGTTTTGTCTGCATTGTTGCTCAATAGAAGTCTGACGATGTCGACGTGGCCTCTCTTACAAGCCCAATGCAGGGGAGTCCTACGAGGCAAACATACATTTACATTTCTTTAAACACTGACACACTCTTAGGTGCATATTTTAAGGTGAGAATGACTGAAGGGTGAGTGTGATGATTGTGATGGAACACATAAGGTGTAGTTTTGTTACCGTCAAATAGCAGATGATTAATTTATTTGTAAGGCCTTTCAATACCTATGCTATCATCTTCAGACATTTCACTTAGCCTATTTGAAATGCCTGAGGATGATAGCATAGCTAACAAAACGCCTCACAAATAAAAAGGTATTAAAAATATTGGTATTTTTTAAGTAAACTGATAAGAGCCCTATGGCGAAAGGCAGCTGGGTCCGGTTTTGGACCATCAAAAAACTTCTTACATTTCTCAGGATCCTACCGGTAACTTTAAGATTCAAAGGGAGAGCTCTATAACCACTCAGCTAAGGCTACCCAGGCAGGGCAATACCAATTGTAATAAATATGACAAAACAAATAAATACGCTACTGTACTTCAATTTTACAAAACAGAAGTTTGTTTAGGCCTAAATTGTATCTGTGCTTCTAACAACAGTTGTTAGAACAAAAAAAAAAAAAAACACTAACTTGAAATTTTAGATCAAAGAAAGAAATTCCAGTAGCCTACTTTAAATAATTCTTATTGTCGCTGGTTATTATTAAAAATTTGTTTATGAATCCAGATGTAGGCCTATGGAAACCTCGATAGCCTGTTCACATGATAATACAAAAACCCCTCTAAATCCAAATAACTTTCAGGGGCAGCCAGTTTGTCTATGTAGGCCTAGGCCTAAAGATTTTAATGCTTTGACAAAGCTGTATACAGCTCCATGAAGTTTCCTTTTGTGTGATACGGTAGTATAGTTTTATATTTTACATTCCATTCTCAGCATTTTCTATCCTGTTGTACTGGTACCTCTCCTTGTATTTTTTTAACCGTTTTTGAGAGTTTGTGATACTACTAGTCTATTTCTTTATGTTCATAGTAACCTACAAGATTATGTTTGCAAACTAACTTAAGACTAAACTTTGTTATTCGACTCCGTCGCTATTTTATATGTTTTTAATTTTGTGTTTATCGTACTCATCTTTCTGATAGCCTGTGTCTGTTTGACAGTTGAAAAATAAACCACGTATAAGAATTAATGGAACGCAGAAGTTTAGTTAGTCATTATTGATTAGTTTCAGTTACAAGCCCTGGTTGTTCTTCTGTTATTCTTTTATAAATATACCGGTGCAGTATTTTCCTTCAATATGTTCAGTTGTGGAAATATCCAACATAAAGACGGGTTTACACGTAACGATAAAACAGGACGAATTTGTCTGAACGATATGATGTTGCATGAAGACTGACTGTGTAAACTGCAAGTCGTTATGACTTGTCTGTTGGAGCCAAATTTAAAGGTGTGTGGAAAATTTCACAAATCTCTTTGGGTAGTAACGACAAATCGGTGTGTGGCATCGACATTCGACAACTCGGTGCCTGTAAACGGAGACAAATTGTCTTGACCTCAGTTCAGATGTTGTCGTCTAATCATAACTTATAAAGCGCTTTATTTTTAAGAGAGACACTATTTGAAACACCGACGCGCACTCTGTGGTGCGTATTTTAAGGTGAGTATGACTGAAGGGGTGAGTGTGATGATTGGGATGGATCAGATGAGGTGTAGCTTTGTTACCGACAAACATCAGCGGTTTCATTTGTTAGGATCATTAATTACTTTTTGAGTGATTACTGTGTTGTTTTGTATTACTGTTCCAGCTGTTGTTCAAATTGGTCATCCTCAAGTAGTTCCTGCAATCAGAGGGTTTATTACTTATATAGTAACTCCATAATGGGATAAACTTTTTTTGGCAGCCAGTGATGACTCCACATAGTTTTAAGTTTTCTTTTTTTTCTTCACACTTGTTGCCAAAAATACACTATTTGGCCTACATAGACCAAAAAAATTCATCCATTGCTAGCATTCGAATATTACTTCTTAAAAAATAAGGGGAAAACACCGACTGACTTGTACGAAAAGACGGAATGAGTGAATGAACACCTAATATTCCGACAAAACGGTACGTGGTAGTCATTCACCAAAACAGTGTAGTTTAGTCATTCAATTTATCATTGCGTGAAAACCCACCTTAAATGCAGCAATGAATAACAGCACCGTTCCGTCACAAACTCCTACCATCCTTTGTGGATGTTCCGGAATGTTAACTTAAAGAGGTTTGCCTTATTGCCTAAAACTTATACCATTAACTCCATCGTTTAACCGAAGAACTCTAATATTTTATAAACTGAACCATCTCCCACAGGACAACTTTAAAACTGGTTTATACCACTTGCGAAGTTGACATTGGGTACAGCAAACGAAGTTGTCATAACACTGTGTTAAGTCTTTTGGCTGTCCACTATGACAATTTCCCTTCCTTCATAATCCATTCATGTTCAAGACAGTGGATTGTTAATGCGAACTGAATGGAAACCCCTAGCTGGAACATATGTTCAAGACAGCAGGGGGTGAGGAATGCGACAAGTATAGAAACCCCTAACTGGAACATGAGTGGACAATCCCGTGTCTCACCCTTTCTCTTCCTTCAATATCCAATCCTTCCGGGGGCTTGCGCAAAATGCCCATCAGAGGCAGACGTGCTCAACGGTTCGGCCGGGGTCTCCTTATCCAAACTTCAAGTTTAGTTTACGAGATTTTATACATGTTAGAATGAAAAAAACAAGGTGTTCTGTAGGTCTACCAGTTATGCAAAGGTAAAATAATTTTTTTTCGTACAAGTTTATGTGTACCGGTACGAATTCCATAATTTTGTTATAAATGAGGATTTTAGAAATTTCGCTTCTAAAAAAGCAGGTTCTGAGTTACAAAAATGTAAATAGTTAAAGTAAGGAAAAACAATAAAATACTGGAGATCTCACCATCCATTTATTTTGTGCTTGGCGTTAGGGTCTATTCCTTTAGCAAGTAACTCAGCAACTGCATCAATATCACCAATACATGCAGCTTCTCGAAGTTTTTCTTCAAGTATTTTTAACTTTTCCATTTCACTTCACATAAACAGAAAAACTAATCACAATCAGGGAAATACAGACGACAACTAGTTCTGTTTGACAATCGACTCACCAACATCAGTGTCCCCAACACAGAAACATCATTTTACCCCAAAGATCCTGAAAAATTGCCCTAAAAAGGTTACAAATTACCCAAAATTATAAACCAGTTATATACTTCCATTGCTCATATTGAGTTGATAAGGTTACTTAATAATTTATTTAATTTCTACAATATAATTTATTTTTTTCTTTGTGTCGCGAGGGTGAAAGTTGGTTTTCGCACTCCATTGAAAATTATTATCATTGACTTTTAAAGTCAATGATAACGAGTAAAGCCCTTTCTCCGATACAGAATGTAAACATTGATTTATATCTAAAAATTCGCCATTGATCACTATGAATTATTATGACATTGACTATTCCAAAGTCAATGATTATGACTATACAATACTTCAGTATCTATTGTCAATGGTAGATTCCAACTATAACTGTTGATGATGAAATAATGTGCTCAGTAGCTTTTACCATTGACTGGTAAAGTTAGTACCTCTCTCTACAGTTCTATGGTCAATATTTAAGCCGGCCTTATGTTTTTGTTTGTTTGTTTTTATTGTTTTATCAATTCGTGACCGCCACCATTCAAGTCTGCTCCTTCCTGCTGCTTTTTTCGTATTCGTAACTTTTGCACCCAAATCTTAGTTATATGTTTATGGTTTGTGGAAGATGTTAGCGACCCTGGTGGAGTTTAAGTATATCAACTCTGTCTGGAAGTAACCTAGATTTTAAAATCCATGTTTGGATGTTCGGTTTAGACTATCAGCTTTCAGCTCTTTCGGTCTTATTACATAGATTTATAGATTTTTTCACAATTCGAAAAAAAAAATTCAATTGCTAAACAAAATATTATCTATCAATAAAATCATGAGTGCTTTTTGATGATTCGATACTGGGCCCAGCTGCCTTTGGTCATTGGGCTATTAATTAATTACCCTGACAAATAACACAGCTGATATTTGTCAGTAACAAAGCTACACCTCATCTGATCCATCACACTCATCACACTCATCCCTTCAGTCATACTCACCTTAAAATACGCACCACAGAGTGCGTCGGTGTTTCAAATAAAGTATCTAAAGTAAAGTATCTAAAGTATCTAAAAGAATGGGGGCACAATGCCTTAGTTTGCAATGCCTACTACTTGGTGCGCACTTGAGTTGTCGAGACGCTGTACCTATACCTTTTCGCCGTGACTGTATGTTATTAATAGCGTCTGCTGTCGTGTTGATTGAACCTGATAGAATTTGTGTGTGGTTCATAAGGAATTAATTAATTAATTGATCGGTTATATAAACTGATATCTTGTTTATTAAGGTTCAGTGTGCTCAGTTCTAAATAGGCTTATTTTGTGCTTGTCGCTCGGCACAATGGACGGCCCAACGTCTACGGATATTATGCTATTAAATGGCAATTCACATCCAGAATTAGCCAATTTAATTGCAAGGTTTGTTTCTTGTTACTTAGGGTTAATCATGATTGTGTTCTGTATTTACTTGAAGGAAAAACGATCTTGATATATCTCCTACTTTACCACATGTACCAAGCCTCGACAAGGTTAGCCCTAGAATAACATGTAATCATGGCATTAAATAGGTCTACTGTACTGTATTGGTGTTTCAACTTTGTTAAGATTTTGTTAAAGCTAAGGGCTAAGGGGGGATAAGTTAAGGACTGGCTGTAGGACTGTGGATCTGGAAACGAAATCTGAACCTCCTCCTCGGAAGTTCCTTGGAAATACAAAACTTTCCAAGGTTCTTTGAGCAGGTGGAGGACTATCTCAACTTCACCCTGAGGAAATCACGCCAGCAGATTATTTTGTCTGGTAAATAACTTCTAGATTCTGTCGGACATCAGGCAGGGTTTGCTACTTTCAATAACATCCTGTGTAGCTATGATCTTAAGGTACTTCCACACCGAACGCGCAGAGCTGCACTGCGCTGCGCAAAACATGTGCACGCCGAGCGGCGCACTTGGTGTGGACGGCGAACCGCGCACTCGCGAACATCCGCGAACACGATCCGACTGATGGCGGTATTTTGACGAACATCTTTGAAGTTTGTTCGCCCTTGCGCGCTCAGTGTGGACGGGCATTTGCTCAGTTGTGTCTAGTCCTAGTCTTTCACCTAAACTTCCATTGCAACAACCACCTGCCAACAACCCTTTACAAATATTTATAAATGCCTTTGTGGATAACAATTCAGAAGTTTTAACTACTCTGTAAGTAATGGCTAGTCTTTAAAATGACAATGAACAATTCTCGATTAAACATTGTATAATAAAATAGGGCCCTTTACAGGTTATCTTTTGGGGGAATTTTGATATTGTTATTTATATCCATGCCTTTGGTTTTCATTTATTTTCTATTTAAATTTGTTTTCTCAATAAATAATTTTGATAATGCTTATGTATTTCTCAAGAAACACTAAAAGAATAAAATAAAATAAAATATTAAAATATTAATACATGGTGGTGGCCCAATGACGACGTGGTTTTCTCCTTCTTTTTAACAGATCATTATAAATAACAATAAAAACCGAAGCAGCCTTTGCCGGGTCCATTTTATACATCGGTGTGATTGTGTGGCCCGCGCAACACGGATCACAGCCGCACAACTACGGACATGGCGCTCTGTTCCTCGCTGTTTCAAGCAGTTTAGCGCAGCGCAATATGCTTTGCGCAGCGCGTTGCAGAGCGGCGCAGCACGGCGCGCTCGGTGTGGAAGTACCTTTAAGTTAACACTCTGAGCATTCAATGTTGTAGGCCTACCCCTGAAGCGTTTATTTAAGGTTTTGCAGACTCTTGAATAAAAATTAGTAGGCCTATGATAGGCCAAAAAGTATAGCCTACTTTACTACTGTATATGGTAGGTAGTCTAAACTCAGTAGAGCTGTAAAATGTATTCAACTTAGGCCTAGGCTCTATGAAAGTAGATAAAATGGACTAGGCCTACTTAATAAGATAAAAAATTCGCTAGGCCTAGGGCCTACCCTTACTTTTCGTTACCAAAATTTGGCTTATAGGTTAGGCGAAACTTCGTTATCCGTCTCCACCGTTATTATCAATGTGGAATTTCAATATTGCTATTATATCGATGATACAATTACACGATACGATTACGATTTTATCACCTGATTTAGTTTCTCGTTCTAATATAATGACATAAACCTTTTGACAATAAAACAAATAGGCCTACCGTATACAAGTAACTGAAAATAACAACAACAGAAAAAGTAAAAATTGTAAAAACTGTAATGTAACCTGTAACAAAGTACAACACAAAATAAGTTTAAACTAACCAAGTTTGTTGTGTAGCTGTGTCTAAATTCAAATTGTGAGAAGAAGCAGACTTCGTTATATCTAAAATGGCGTCACACAAATGCTGCCAAATACAAATCAGAAAGGTATTTTTTTATTATTATTATTATTTATTTTTTTTTTTTTTTTGCTATTTTATTGAGGGAATATGCATTTTAAATGTTTCCAAACACCATTGATTTGGTTGTTATAAACATCACTGTCAATTAAAGTGACGGAGGTTTACGGTTACAGTGTTAGGCTAGATTATTATTATATCTTTTCTCAGTTTTGTTGTTGATTCGATTGTTTTCATCGCTCAATTTCAATCGCAATATCGAAATTTCCACATCGATAATAACGGTGGAGACGGATGACGAAGTTTCGCCATAGGTTAAAATAAAAAAAGTACAAAGAAAATCAAATTAACTTAGGCCTAACTGTATTTAATGTAACTTTGGTCTCCTTTAAAGTAATTTTAGACACACATATAATTAAAATTCCAAGATAGGTAGGTAGGCTATGCATTTTGGGTAAATATTGAGTTTAGCTACCTACAGCCATTGGAAATTGGATTTTTTTTATTTAATGTCAGAAATTTCACACCGATCCCAAAAAATGGTAGACTTTCCAGAGCAAAACTCCGTAAAATCTGAAAAACTGGAAATCAACTTTTTATTCTGAAATATGTCAAGTAGGTATTCAAATTAACTGGGATGTTAAGCTAATCATGAATATGTAAGAATTATTTCTATCGGACTTGAAACAAGCTGGAAAATTCGGGAAAGCCATCAGATGAAATTTTTTTTACAAAATTGGCAACATCCATAATTATACGATGGGGATGGATAAAGAAGATTATCGAAACAGGTTGTATCCTTATATTTTCTGGTTATTGTTGGTTGTGACTAGTAGAATCTGAGTAAGACGATTTTCAAGAGGATCTGTGAAACAGTTGTCTTTTTCTCCCCATTTATGCACGCGTTCTGTGTCGCGCGACAGCGAGAATGTGCCAAAATGCGCGTTGCAAACATGCGTGTTTTCATGTCGCGCGACAGCGAGAATGTGCCAAAAAACATGCATGTTTTCATGTCGCGCGTTTTCCAGTACTACCAACAGCTTCACTTCCATGTCAGTCGAGCAAATGGATCCGTGCGTGGTGTACAATTATTTCCTGTTGATCAAGAAGAGGAGGAGGGGATGATGAGATGTTCACCCTATAAATTCTGCTCAACATGCAGACGGAGCATTTTGAAACTTGTACAATAGGGACTTTTCTTTTGCCAGTAGTCCTAGGAAATCTTCCTTGAAAATTTTACGAATTTCACTCCATTGAGTCTTTTGTAAAACTCAATTTAAAATGTCTTTGTATTCCTCAGAGGCTAAGTCCTAGATTGATCTTCTTTCCTGGACGGCACTAATAAACTCATCTATGTTGAAGGTAGCCATATCCGCTGTTCATCAATGGTCAACACAGACTGACAAATACAACAGGTGGTGTACTGGTAGCAGCACTGCTCACCGATGTCGCGCGTTTTCTGGAAAATGCGCGTTTGCATAAACGGTACTATGGCGTTATGATTTAGAAAATGTGCCACATCATGTCGCATGCATAAACGGTCCAATTGAACTCAATGCTCCCAGGTGAAGGAAGTGAAGAGAAGGAGTTTCCGAGACCTAAGAATAAAGACATTGTTCATTTCAAGATATCGATCTGAACTATGGGAACTATGATGAAAACGTCAATTTTTTATAAAGGTTTTTTTATGCAAAACTTCACTACTAGTATTATTTTTGCGTTACTATGTTAATTTATTGAATGAATTGTGTCAACAAGGTTCCAATTCGTGCCATAGAGTTTCAGACATTTTGAAATACATGTTATAGAGGTTAATTTGCAGTAATTTTAACTGACTGAGTAATTTTAACGTGTGCAATCGAGTTTGTTATTTGAAAGGTATTCGCCCAACAGATTTATTATAACGTTGAGTGTTATGGGCAATTTACGAAGACCAGAAAATGTTACTTGTTATTCATTTAATTGCATTTGCTAGCAATTGCTTCTAGAGGTTTGTCATACATTTCTAATCAATAAGAGATTAACAATTTTTGTGTCATAACTACCATAAAATCAGTTTATTTGGCGTTGATTAATTCACACATTGCTTTAGGACTGAACTTAATGAAGCTACATCAAAACTTAACAGAATCCTACAACTTCAAACAGTAGCAATAAGAGTCATGCTTTAAATTACTTTTGATGCTTATTGTAAAGACCAGTAAAGAAAAATTAAAGATAATGACGGGTTTTTTTTCGCTATAAATTTATAATATTTTTGCATATTATAAAAAATGAGAGGATTTGACCAAGACATCTTAACAACCACACCCACTATAGGCCTACAAGAAACTTAAAAAAACTTTCACGTTAACTAAATTAAAAAAGAAATAGGCCTAGCAAAGAAAATACCAAGTTATGCTGGTGTTAAGATATTTTAATAATCTCACAAAAGAAAACTAATTGAACTAGGCCTAATCTGTTCTTAACCCTCGAGAGGACGCTAAGCGGAGGAATCCTCCGGGTCAATATTTTTTGTTGTGGGAAATGTTTATCTTTTGGTTGACAGCACTGTCCTTTTGTGTAGCTGTAGCCCCTTTCCTCACCATGTATTTGAAGTACCCTCATCCCGCTTTCAGCGTCCAGGGTCAGTTTGGCGAGCGCTGTCCTTAGGTGCTGGACGATTCCTCCGTGAGCGTCCTTGTGTGTTTTGTGAACCCGAAGGAAGAGTCCGTGTGCGATCGTTTTTTATTTGGTTACCCGGAGGAAGAGTCCGTGTGCGATCGTTTTTTATTTGGTTATTTGTAATCGTTTTGGCTACAGTTGCCATTTTAGATTTGTTTTTAATTGAAGTAACTTTATTTTTCCATGTATAACTATTTGAATTGATTGTAGTATCTTTGCTATACCATTTAATTTATGGTTTATGCAGGAACACGTCATAGTATTTTTTATATAATCTGATAGTTCAGTTTTATACAAAATCTTTTTTATTTGTACCCTAAAACTTTATTTTTACTATTTTCATACTATTTTACAAAACTGTTATTGAAAAATATTAAGTTTTAAGTAAAAAAAGTGAAAAAGTGAAATTTGTTAAATTATCTTTACCATTC
Source organism: Neoaliturus tenellus (assembly GCA_030545055.2). Lineage (NCBI taxonomy): Eukaryota > Metazoa > Arthropoda > Insecta > Hemiptera > Cicadellidae > Neoaliturus > Neoaliturus tenellus. The sequence continues at coordinate 30,039,782 of CM061534.1, read as the reverse complement.
TTGCTCTGTCTTGCAAGGATATTGTGTGAAATCTTATTTTACAATCATTTTCTGTTTTTATTTCAAACAATAAAAGTATTTAGAATACATTTTGTGCATTTATTTAAAACCCGGAGGAAACCTCCTTGAGCGAGAGACGGCGTTTTAAATTTTAAGCGACCTCTGAAGGGTTAGGAATATCTATTCTTCAGATGGCAATCAAAAAGTTGTTACGTAACTAACAAAACCAATGCCTTAACTTCCTCAAATGTAAAATGTTATAAAAACTGGAATAAAAACTAATTTCACTATCATTACACCTTTGTTTCCTAGTTTGAGGGTGCTTTGTGAACACTGATCTTGGCAAATCTATAGCAATAAACAATTTAAACAAAACTATACAAAATTACTTAGTTTTTTGTAGGCCTTTGATAAGCTTTATGTGTGTCTCTAAATTGGTTGATATAAGAATATGAGTTATTGCAAATACAGATAATTTAGATAAAACACCACAAACAATTTGGCATATTTCATAAGTCAAGGGCAATGATAATTTTTAAACTACCGTAGTGAACCTCAGTATTCAGTAGGCGCGCCTCATGATGAAGATGATCCGTGGTGGGTGGGTCAAGAACAACGAGCTGCCCTCCATTGATCGGCCTATCATTGTTTTCAGTGGGAATTCATACCCAGAACTCGCTAAACTTGTTGCCAGGTGGTAATTCAGTACCTAAGTCTTTTAATCTACTTATAATTTTATTTCAACTATTTATAGTTAGTAATTTTTATTACGCTTTTGTGTAAATGTTTGTAGATTTTCAAAATTCAATTCAGTTCTCCATTTTTAATGGGTTTGGGTTTTTGTGCATTTATTTATTTTTGCCTTTTGTTCGTGCAAAGATTAGGTGAAGAGTCACAGTCTGGGTGGGCAAGTGTAATTCCTCTTTACCAAAATAAGCATAGATTAAGCAAATGAGGTTTGTTCTTTGTGTTATTACTTTGTATCTGAGGAATGTGATTTGAGCTGTTGCGGAACTTTTCAGTCGGTTGGGAGTGAAGAGAGGTGAATGCTCCGTGTACCACAAGACCAACCGAGAGACAATGGTGGAGATCGGGGACTCGGTCCGAGGGAAAGACATTTACATCATCCAGACGGGAACCAAGTATGTATTAGAGTAGAAGACAGAAAACTTGTAATTTGTAAATCCATTAAGAGTCTGCCGTACATATGCCGTTTCAGCATTTTCTTCCATAAGAACAATGTTAAATTTGAAACATTACTGTGATCTTGTTTTTCATCTGAAAATTACAAACTTGATGTCATTTTTAAAATGTTACCATAGTGTCTTTCATTTGATGTGATAGAAAATTAATTAAAAAAATTATCACTCGGATAACGAATAAAAAAACAATGTATATTAACACAATTTTAAAACCATGTTAAACCATTTTTAGGAGGTTTATTAAAAAATTTATCCACGCCAGATGAACCACCATACCGTTATGGTGAACATATTCAAATTTCATGCGAATCTGATTCAAGATTATCGAGATAAAAGTGTTTCAAAGATACCTATAATTAACATTGTTCTTAGGGGATTAAAAATCAAGATAAAACTCTTAATATAAACTATCAACAAATTACCAAATTCTAAGGCTCCTGCAGCAAAAGGCAATGGCTAGATTTGAATCCTCTCTTGTTGGTAAAATTTCTGTCCATTAACATTATATTTGATACATATTTTTATATATGTGTGGTATTTAAGTTTTTTAATATAAGGCTTATAAGTAACTAATTTAACTTAACATAGCCTAATTTAAAATTACCTGCCAAACATCTTACAATTAAGAAATCTTATCTTTCACAATGTTCTAAGAAAAATAGACAGCCATTTTTGTATTTTTAGAAAAATGATATCATAACCATAACAAAAATCACATTGAAAAATAATACGTGACAAAGTCACCCACTAGATTAAATTGACTTGCAATTTCATTGTAGGCCTAAAAAGGTAAAAATTTGGATGGCTTTAATTGATGGTATTTATAAAAAAAACTGACCATTTAAAAATATTGTCAAAGTTTAATATTTATGTTTATGGAAACATAGGCTAAAATCCTGGATGCACGCCAACTGTCCTAAATCCTGTCTTAATGGCTTGGTTGTAAATCAGGACAAAACTCAACATTTAGTTTGTTACACAAGAAATACAGCAGTTGAAAATAATGAAACCAAAGAAATAAAAATTTTAGGAATTGTACTAGATAGTAATTTAACCTGGTCTCATCATATTGAATTTGTTTGTTCCAAACTGTCCAAAACTGTTTATCTACTCAGGTCTCTTAGTGGTAATTTGCCTTTAGATTATTTACGCTCTGCATATTTTTCTTTTTTTCATTCTGTCTTAAGTTACGGTATTCTGTTGTGGGGTAGTAGTTGTCATGTCAGTGATGTTCTATTGGTTCAGAAAAAGGCTGTTAGAATCATTACAAAATCACAGAGACTGGCACATTGCAAACCATTATTTATTGACACTGGTATTTTAACTGTTTTTAATGTTTATATTTATTTCTGTCTAGTCAATATAAAGAAACAAGAAAATAATCTAGTTTTAAGAAGAAATGTCCACTCCCACAACACTAGGAATCAGAACCAAGTAGATTTGCCTTATTGTAGACTTAGTATAACTGCAAACAGCTATTCTGTGATAGGAATGAGGATGTATAATAATTTGAATCAAGAATCAAGATTGTTAACTTTAAATTCATTTAAAAGAAGATTGAATGTGTGGCTTTCAGCAAACCCTTTTTATAGTATTGACGAATTTTTTAATCATGAAAGAATATCATTATAATAGTCCATCACAGTTTGTTTTTATAATTTTATAGTGACTGTTTTTATAGATATATTAAATGTTAACTACTGTTAGAATTTTAAATTTTCTGGTATTTTAATGTTCCTGTTAAATCATGTTCTAGTAGCTTATTAGTGTTCCGTTCTTTTATGTTACATTTTGTTTTGTCCCAAATATTTTTATAGTTTTCTGTGATATTAAATATAGGCCATAATAAACTGTGATATTGTAGTTGGTAAGTGAAAATAAATCATGATATAATGTAAATACTGAAAAGTGAAATAGGTCTGGTTGGGAAGTTCCTATTAGCCTATAAGACGTTGTCTATTACAATATTGTATTGTTTAAGGACAGAATAAATGACTATTCATTGACTATTCATTGTACAATATCTTCTCTTCACTACCACCATTGACTATGAATACACAAACAGACGTTTCATCCTTATGGCAGAACTGTAGCGAGTGGGACTGTCACCCGGTGCGTTGTTTGTGTCACCTGCCAGAGGGCAGCGCTAGTGTCTAACAGTTACAACCGAAACTGGTGCCCGAAACTGATACGCGGCCGTAACTCTTGCAGTTGCAACTGCTGCGAAGAAAAATCAACTAAGCCAATTCCTAGCTAGCGGTTTCGTTTCCGGTCTTTCTCTCGCTCTCTCGCCCTCCCCCTTAAATACCACGGCTCTCTCGCAACCACTCCTCACTTTCCGCGCGCACACTGCTCGCTCCCTCTCGCTCTATCCTTCTGCGTCCCTCTCACAACAGACCCCACCGGACCGACTACTGCTGACACTGCTGTACATTGTTCACGGCGCACGGCCCGGTCATCACTCGCGGGGCGATGCGACACCTCAACGAGTAGAGTTGATGCTGATACACTTGATCACCTATAAATTTAAGGGTTCTTTTTGTATTCTGTTCTTTCAATTATGTTTAAATAAAAAATAGTTTGTCTTTTTGTCACACATATTTGACATGTACAGGGTATCACAAAAATGTGTGACTGACTATTCTTATTCCTATTTAACACATCATAAGAAATCGAAAATATTCAGTAAAAATTATCGATTTCTGCTTTGTTTAGCCGATATACGACATTTTGTTTTTTACACTAAATAATTTTTTCCCATTCGCGGAATACGGATCATACGTATTAATACGGATCAATACGGAATACACATTAATACGGATCATTGTATTAAGTTTATATTTGGTTTCAAATCACTATTTTAAAAATAACGGCCATTTTTGTTTTTTTAAACTCAGATATCTCATAATCGGTAAATTTTATAAAACTTTTACGGGCAAAAAAAATTGATGAATAAATTTATCTAACCAACGATACCAAGTTTGTGCATATCAAACAACAAATAACGTAGTTTTTGCGATTTTTCTATTAAAATAACCCTAATTTGCCTTAACTAAAATCCAAATTCAAGGTTTTCATAAAGAAAAATCGCAATTATTCCGTTATTTGTTTTCAGATCCTTACAAACTTGGTTTCATTGGTTAGATCATTTAATTTGGCATCTTTTTTGTGTCTTGTAATTTTTTTATAAAATTTACCGATTTTCAGATATTTGGGTTTGAAAAATTAAAATGGCCGCCATTTTAAAAATATATAGTGGAAAAAAATAATTTTCTTCCTGAAAATGGGCATTTTGGTACGATAAAGGTTCATACCGAATATAAACTTAATGCAACCATCCGTTAAGTAAATGGAATTTACTATGTGAAAAAAACAAAATGGCGGCCAGCGGCTAAACGAAGCATTTTAGACTCCTATTTGGATAATGTTTTTTTCTTGTCACGATGCAAGGAACAAATGTACAAAAGGGTTCCAGAGAGTTCCGGGACACCCTGTATATTTCAACTATTACAACGAGGACGGTATTGTCTGTACGCCGCCGGTCGACATAATCTCGGTGAATTGTGTCAATCTGGGCGACAATTTTTTACATCTTTTGCAGGGGCACTTTTGACTTGCCATTCTCAGCTGCAACCTTTGCAGTTGCAAGTGAGAATTGCGTTTTAATGGATTAAGATAAAAATAATTAAGATAAAAACTGTAAAGCAGCGTCCGCACTGGCCGAACATTCGTCGAACTTGTTCGGCAAACAAAATAATAACCGAACAAAAAACAATAAACATTCGTAACAAAAAATTAGTAGCCATATGATTTACATTTAAAAGGTTATCAACGAACAAACAAAAGTTCGGAAGAACTTTGTTCGGCGAACACGTTCGGCCAGTGCAGACGCGGCTAATACAGGTAATTTTTGAACCAAGCGGCACGATGTAGTTACTGCACAGTCGCACAAACAGCTGTAGGCCCGGCCAAGGTTGCGAAGGGAGGTGGATTGCGGTCGGTATAGCCTGTTCACTGCTTCCCTTCAAATCACAATGGCTTAAAAGTTATCGATTATTGTTACAAGGTTTGGCAACTACTCAAAAATTTTTTCATGGGTGTGTTATATTTTATGTAGTTCCTAACAATTTCTAGGAACAAAACTAGTGAATTCGTTTTAAGTAATTATTAAAAACTATTCAAGATGTGAACTTCTTTCGTATGTGGCCTGGGGCAGTGTGCCCCATCTGCCCCCCCCCCCCCCCCCTTCCCAAAGGCCCTGGTTAATTGTTACTAATTACTGTATCATACCGTATTAAAATACATATGTAAATAAAGTATACAAATAAATAATCAAGAAACAAATTCAAATACATAATTACAAAGAAATTCCTTCATGATATACCTACAAATATAAAGCCCATAAAAAATAAAGCCCATAAAATTAATAAGTTTAGGCAACTGAACTGCTAGCATTGATAAAGCAGCACAGAGATTGCATATACTGGTTAATGTTTTTTGTACAATATAGCTCCCACAACTTGTGACAAAAATAACAGTTTTTAAAAAGTTTAAAGTTCTTTATTACTTGGAATCTATGAGAATTGTGGTATGAGGCATATGCATTGAATCTATGGCAACCCAGTCAAATTTAGTCCGAAATATTTTCTTCTAAATATTTTATTATATAAACATGTTTTAATTCGACTTATATTTGGATTGCTTCAGTTTTTGTAACCTAATTACCTAATGTACCTAATTAGTTTGAAAAATAATTAACAAATTTTATATTTGTGTGTAGTTTCTTGTAGTATAAACCTATTATAATTAACAGTGGCCCCCAGGACTATACCCTACAGTCTTTCAAAGTTTCAATGTTAATGTTATAGTAAAAGTTTCATTGTTCTAATCATTATAAAGCTGTTTAAAATAACAAATGCTTGATAGGAAGAACTGATGTTTAAGTGGTTAAATATATTGTTACTGATTGAGTCCAAATCAATTTAATATGTGGTCGAATTTTTTTTAAGTAGCGAACTCTATTCTATAACCTATTTGGAATTTTGTTGACCATTTTAAACATTATGTACAGCTGTTAATTTTTAAGTATAGTTTTGGTTATTGCGTGATTTATTATAATCACAATGTTGGAATGATTTAGAATAAACGTAACATTGTTAGCAATATGCACAGAAAGTATTTTTTATCATTCTGCACGAAATCAGTCTGTTTTTTGTTCTCTCAATTGTACCAAAACCGTTTCTTTATTGTCCTAGGACTGAAAAATCAGGTGGAGAATTTTTTAGGTCCTAGTACTGAAAAGTCAGCTGTTTTCTAAGTATATTATTATTCACTAGTGGCTCATAGGGGCAAAAGCCCCTGATCATAAAATTAAAATAGCATGAACCATAACGTATTACCATTTCTTCCACAACGAAGGTTTCCAGAAAATTTAATTTTAATTTGAGGTATATAGGCCTAGTATTTTAACAATACCGTTTGAACCGACCATTCGCCCCCAAGTACTCTTATCAATCATGTACTATTAGATCACCCGTTTGTAAATGCTCTATTTTCTCTGTTATATCTCTCTATATCTCTCTCATATCGATCTATGGAAAATAAGTTTTGAAAGAAATCGTAGTCCCTTAATTGAGCTGTGACAGCTTTTTAATATAACAGTACCAGGTTAACCGAGCCTTGCTCGTTGGTTTTAATTCTCTTTTAATGTCGTGTCATAATAATAAAGCTATTAAATGTCCACCAACAACCAACTATACCTCTTCACAGTTAACAGCTGTTTTAAAAAGACTGCTTAACATGTAGGCCTATGTTCCTCTATTTTTGTTTTCCTTTCGTTGTTATTTCGTTACCAAAATAGCAACCCATAAGACCAATGTTAAAAATTACGATTTTTAAACTTGGTTATTTTAAACGATTTTAAAATTTAGACAATATTTGATTTTTTCTAGGGTTGAGGCTGTCTCTAATCTTATTTTTGGGCCAAAACACTCTTAAATGCAAAGTTTAAGCAAAATCTAACCGCTAGATTTCGAGATCGTGGAACACACATCCCTTCAGACATTGCTCGTATTATAGTATAGGATAGAAAAGCGGCAATGAAAAAAACATTGATTTTTTAGCTCCTGTCAGTTTTTTATTTTTTATGTTTTAGTCACAAAATTTAAACACAGCACCTCAAAGTGCATTTTGACTTGCTGTGAATATTCATCCCTCCTAATCAAAACTCTTAATTTTGTGTAAACAAAGCAGATTTATTTAAAAATCACTACATGGAGAATCTTTAAGGAGAACCTTTCAGAAAATAATCATTCTAATATATTTCCCATTTTGTTGTAAAGTTTTTTACCTGCTGCATTTTCTTCTAGTATGTAGGACAAACGTTTTTGATTTTAACTCGTCTCCTATAATCCTACAATCTATGACATGACTAAAAGGTTTCTCGGAAAATTCAGCTAACAGAATACCAAAACTTCACTGACTGATACACTTTAAGTATCAATTAATGTTTCATCGTCATTCAATATGATCAATATGACTTTTCGTCTTAAAATAAAACCAAAACAATGGAAATAATGCAGGTGTTTCTCAAACCACAATTCATCACCCATTGCATCTCTATTAATGATCAGAAAGCATTTTATGATTTGCATACTCGACACGTTCAGTTTTTTTACAATTTAAATTATAGTAACAACAGTAAAATCAGCAGTCAATTTGTAATAGTATGTAAGGTTAACACTCCTGTGTTAACCTTACATACTATTACAGTATGTAAGGTTAACACAGGACTGTTTCAGTCTTTATCAGTCCGCCGTGGAGATAAGGTCGATGCGGTGAACCGCTCGTGATCGTGCAAGCCCGCCTGTCTGCCCGCGCGATCTTGTCCTATTTCAGATTATTGATATATTTCGACAGTTATTAGTTTTTTATATAAACAATTTTTGATTGATATGTTTACTTACGATTTTACAGTCTGTGTGGCGGTTTTTGTTATTTATACTTTGACACGTTTTTGGCGATTTGTGCTTAAAATTACAGTGCATAATGAACTGTCCAAAGTGTAATCGGGATGTTACGAACGTTAAAAATACCGTGAAGTGTATAGAGTGCGGTGGAACCTACCATGCAACATGTTGTCGTATCAGAACTGTAGCAAAACTTACGTCGATGTCGGCGCAGGCCCTGGCCACGTGGAGGTGTGACAGCTGTAAACAGGAGACATCATCCGTCGCCAGTGGTAAGTCAGACACTGACGACCCCAAAGTCTATGAAATATTGCAAGCAATCCAGCGGGACATTGCAGCTGGCCAGGCCACCAATACTCAAAATTTCAGCCATGTTAATGAACGTTTAAATAGTATGCATCAGACTTTAAACGACCTTAACTTGAAAATATGTGCTGTTGAGTCAGAAAATGCAGTTTTAAAGGGAGAATGTGGGAAACTTCGAACTGAAAACGATCATCTGCAAAATAAAGTAAGTCTACTCGAAGTTGAAATTGAGGATCTGAAGCAGTACTCCCGGAATCGGAATATTGAAATTAGAGGCATACCAGTCACAAACAATGAGGATGTCTACGATATACTTGAATGTGTTGCTAAAGCCATAGGGACATTGTATAATAGAAGCGATATATCGATCGCTCATCGCCTGCCCGCACCAAGAAACAAATCATTTCCTCCATCGATTGTAGTTCAGTTTGTATCCCGCTCGACCCGAGCAGAATGGATGAACAATGCACGCCAGAAAAATATTCAGACCACTGATTTAGCACCATCGCTTCGTCCATCCCGGGTTCTGCTCGTGGACCATTTAACACCTCAAAACAGACGCCTGCTGGGATACACCAAGTCCCTCGTGAAAGACGGTCGACTGGCCTATTCCTGGGTGAAGGAGGGGAAGGTCATGGTTAGAAAGACATCAGATGGACCAGTGACGAGAATTAGGACCCTTGGGGAAGTAGAAGACATCATCAAACCCGGCGGCGTCGACGGCGGCAGCGGAGGCGAGAAGTCCGGCGGCGGCGGTGGCAACATCAAAGGCATGGAACGTGTGGGAGGATCGTCGTAACTTTCAACTCTATTGGTACTGTTAATTTTTAAAACTGTATATTACATACAAATTAATTTTAATGGTACATTGAAAAGATTCTGATTTATTGCTACATATTTGGATAGTTTTTTTTTAACTGCTCTAATTATTTTATAATTTATGTTATGCAACATTTTAATCTTTCATTACTATTCTTCTTTATATAAAAAAAAAACAACCATTCATTTGAATTTCATATTTTATGTAGCATATTTATTCTAATATAATAGATAACTTATTACTTTTTAATAATTACTGTATTTCAGTTTCAAATATTTTGTGAACACATAAAAAAATTTTTTTGAGTATAGCCCTTTGCAGCTAACATTGTTGTTTCTATTTTTATTGTTTTTTATCATTAATATCAGAGCAGTATTCGAAAATAAATTTACAAGGGTATGTTTTTTTTTGCATGGAAGAACATGTATCAATGATAGTATTATTATTTGCAACATTCATGTGTTTTAATTTTAGCTGTACATTTTTGTGGATAATTGAATTGTCTCATGTAGGCCTAATTGTAAGAATATATTCTCTGTTTTTGCATATTGTTTGTATTTGGATTGTACGTGTTTTAGTTATAATCGCATATACACTTAGTATGGAGAGTCATAACCATCAGCTTTAATTTGTTATAATACTTTTTTTTAGTTGCAACAAACCAAATTAAACTCAGGATCACTGAATGTGATTTTTTTTCTCAATTCAATTGGCTGACAATATCAAATGACATATTAAAGAGAATGACGGTTAGTATTTATTAATTTTTGCTTGAAACGGCAGATAATGTCGAATAAAGTTTTTCTCGAAAAAATTTTTGTGTTTTTGCATTTTGTACTATATTAGACAAATTTACATATTACTTATATAGAATTAGTTTTATTTTTGGGTGGATGGGTGGGACCTTGACACACAATGGGCGATATATTAGATGAGATAAACTCTCACCAGGAAGTAGATGCATGTATATACGAAGATTTTTCTGATTTTAAATTTTTTAGTGAGCAAAATGTAGATATTAAAAATAGCTTTTCTATCCTTAGCCTGAATATTAGGAGTTGTAACAAAAACTTTGATGAACTAACGGTCATTTTAGATAGTTTTGATAATCAATTTGATATTATTGTTTTAACTGAGACTTGGATGGATGAATCTAGCGCGAATGTGAGTATGAATGGGTATGACGTCGTAGTAAATAAGGAGAGTAAGAATCAGAATGATGGTGTGATTGTGTTTGTGAAAAAATGTTTTGCTGTGTGCTGTGAGGAAGTGAGTATGTCAGGAGCAACGTGTGTTAAAGTGGATGTAACGTTTGGCGGCGCGCGGCTGTCTCTGCTGGCGGTGTATCGGAGTCCGTCCAGTGATCTATCTCTCTTTATTGATGACCTTGAGACGTATTTAGATAACAGGACTAGGGACAGGGCGCACTGGCTCGTCGGCGACATTAATTGTTGTATTTTGCAAAATAAATCAGAATTCCTTCCACAGCGATATCTTGACGTTCTTTATGGGTCGGGTTTTATTAGTTGTATTAATGTACTAACCAGAGTAACCGAGTTCTCAGAAAGCTGTTTAGATCACATTTTCACTGATTATAAAAATACCCAGTTCATTAAATCTGCTGTTATTAAGTGTTGTTTAACTGATCATTATTTTACTATCGCACAATTACAATGTGAAAATTACATTCCTGGGGAAATGCATCATATTCCGTCCAAAACTGAAAACAATGTTGTCGATTTCAAAGCAGCCGCTCGTATTATCTCTGACACGGATTGGTCTCTTATCTCAAATTCAATGGATGTAAATGTATGCTGTCAACTTTTCATTGAAAAATTGCAATATATAATTTCAGTTTCTTCCAAGACCTTAAAGTATTCAGCAAAGGAGTATAAAATTAAACCTTGGATCACGGCGGGAATTGTTAGATCAATACGGGTCAGAGATGGTATGAGTAGGCGACTGAAAAAAGAACCATTTAATGTAGCTTTTAAATCGCGTTTTAAAAAATATAGAAATATTCTGAATAAAATAATAGTCACTGCAAAAGCAACTTATTATCGTAATAAAATATCGGAATCTAGAGGCGATAAAAGGAAATTGTGGAAAAATATCACTGAGATTATGGGCACTAAGAGGGTTAAAGAGGAATTTCCGATGGACCACTTCTTGGGGCATAAGGATTGTATAGGTGATGATGACATAAAAATATAGCGAATCTCTTTAATGAATATTATGCTGGGGTTGGGGCCAACTTAGCCAGTGCCGTCCCTCCCGTGTCTGAGCCTGTTGTGAGAGATGAGAATTTTATGGTGGACTCCATCTTCCGGCTTGAGCCGATTTCCGAAGCGGAGCTCGAAAGAGTAGTGAATAATTTGAAAGGGGGGTCCGCCCCCGGATTAGATGAAATTCCGGCCAAGTTAATTAAAGACAATTTTTTATCGTTGAAATCACCTCTTCTTCACATAATCAACACCAGTCTTAGCTCAGGCATTTTTCCAAATTCTTTCAAGATGGGTAAAGTAATCCCAATACATAAGGGCGGGCAAAAAAATCAATGTGTAAATTTCCGGCCAATCACTCTGGCGAGCGTCCTTTCTAAATTATTAGAGAAATGCATGAGATCCCAGCTTGAAAATTACTTGATAAGAGAAAACATCCTCTTTGAAAATCAATTCGGATTTAGAAGGGATAAAAATCTCAATGACGACCTTTTCTTACTCACAAAAAATATTCACGATGCTGTCGGGCGCAGTAAAAAACCTCTTTTAATTTTTATCGATCTGGCTAAAGCTTTTGATACTGTTGATAGAGGAATTCTTTTAAAAAAACTAGAGCTAATTGGGGTTAGAGGAGTAGCGCTGGAGTGGTTCAAAAGCTACTTGAGTGACCGTTACCAGGTTGTCTCTATTGCCGGTCACTCTAGCGCGCCCCTTTCGATTGAGTACGGGGTTTTGCAAGGAAGCACTTTGGGCCCTCTTCTTTTTCTTATCTACATAAACAATCTTGGTAGGGTGAATTTAGATAGAGGGAAAGTATTTTTGTATGCTGACGATTCAGCACTGCTTTTCGAAGGCGACAGCTGGGAGGATGTGTACCGTTCGGCGGAGCGTGGCCTAAGCGTCGTCAAGCGGTGGTTCGATCAAAGTCGGCTCTCATTGAACATTTCTAAAACTAAATACATGCCTGTTTCCGTGAGGGCCGACCACGATCCAGTGAACCTGCATCTGCGTTTGCACACGTGCAGGAGTGACAGATTGAATGATTGTGTATCGTGTGAGTGTATCGAGAGAGTGGCAGAGTATAAGTATCTTGGGGTCATCTTTGACAACCGTCTGAAATGGCATAACCATATCATATATATAAGGAGCAGACTCAGGAAATTCAGTTTTATTTTTTCACGAATAAATAAATTACTTGCGCCGGATTTGATGAAGACTGTGTATTTTGCCTATGTCCAGTCAATTTTACAATATGGAATTGTAGCATGGGGTGGTTGTTACCAAACTGTCCTAGCGCCTCTTGAAACCATTCAAAAATCAATTATTAAATCTGCACTGAATAAAAATCGACGTTATCCAACAGAACTGTTGTTTGATGATTTTAAAGTCCTTAATGTTACTCAGCTTTTTGTTAAAGTTATAATTTTGTACATACATAAAAATAAAAATTCTCTGTTTATTAAGTCAACGCATACGTATTCAACTCGATCATCTGTAAACATTGGAATCATAACACCTAGATTAATAAAGTCAATAAACTCAACTTCTTCTTTTTATATTGCCAATGTAATTTATTCACAACTTCCAAACTCTATAAAATCACCACCACCATGTAGTATACAAACATATAAAAAAATGATCGATAAATGGTTGTTAGAGGTTGGCCGCCAGAGGATTCGAGATTTTATGTCATCTCCCTATACATAACTTTTCGCCAGGATGTGTTTTTCCGTGTGCGTGTATGTGTGGGTGTGCGTTTGTGTGTGTGTGGCGTGGAAGGGCTGTATGAGTGTTGTGGTGGTTGCGTATGCGTACGAAAGGTCCATAGTTTCAGTTAATTGTTTAAAACTGACAACAGGCTATATATATTTTTTTTTGACACACGAATTGTGCTCTAATTGGAGTATATGCATGTATTTCTGCTTTCCAAATGTGAAATTTTTTACGTTGTATTTTTAGATATATTAAGTTAGTATTACGTAAGTTTGTATGTTTCATGGTGCACTAGAGACTCTATCCCCAAGCACAGGCAGTAGCCTATTTGGGGATATATTTTCAAGAGAGACATTATTGTATGCATTTTTGTAATTTTTTATGGAAAATAAACTCCTTTCATTCATTCATTCCTAGTAGAATTTTTAGTAGCTCAAAGCAACAAAACGTCTTATTATAGTATTACCACTCTAGAGTTAATTTTTGTCATTTGGCTATGAATAGTTCTTTACTCAATTTTATAATCTGTCTCTCGTTTTAAAATAAAACCAAAACATATGTTTCAATGTACACAAAGAAGACATTTTTCGAATCCCCATGCTATTCTTAAGGAGGACGTTTTACTATATTTCTTCTTTCCTTGTAACTTATGGATACGCTTTATGGGACCGAAGTTTTACGTGATTTCTCATTTCCTGTTAACATTATGGACACGCCGATAGTTTTCCCTCGTGCATGGGACCGAGACCTTTAATTTGAGACCCCTCCCATCTTTCTGCGATCTGTATGACGCTCACAATTTTGCTTAAGAAATATCGCCTACAGAATTATATATATAGATTTACTAATGTTGAGGGGCAGAATTTTGAAATACAGACGTTATAATGAGGATTGTTTGTAAATAACAGAAATGTAAACACTGCATATTACTAACTTTGTAAATATAACCTCGAAAACACAACTTTAATATTTTTAACGATCAAAAGTATAATTTCGCATTATGATAAAAAACGTTGTTCATCACTCGGAGCAAAAGTGTCTTTTTGATGCTTAATCGTTTTTAAAAACTCGGCTGCGCCTCGTTTTTTAAACACGATTGCGCACCAAAAAGACTCACTTTTGCTCCTAGTGATGAAAACTACTATTTCACAATACATGCATGGAGTTTAACTTTTTTTATTAATATCCAAACTAAATTGCTTAGTTGCGAAGAGAGTGTACAGTAGTACTTACCTAAATCTTAAAAACTAATCCATATTATGATGAAATACTGTAATGATGAGCATACACAACGAATAACTGGTAGTAACTAAAAGTATTGGCAACCGTAGACTCGATCCGTCAACGCCGCAGACACATAGACGACTGAAGTGTTTGTTTTGACAACCCCCTCCCACTTTTTAGGGAAGACAGGTGGCCCGGTCTCGATGTCAAAACACAAAGAGTCTAGTCGTGGTGATCTTGGTCCGAGGGTGACTCATCGTCTCGGGTCTGCTACCTGACACCCCTTATTGAAACCTTGCCAAACCTTGAGTGGGTGTTTGTTTGTGAACAATAAATTAAAGTAGAATATGAGCAAACAAAGTATTTTAAATATCAGCGTAGTTACATTGCTGCTTAAAGTAAGTTAAAGTATATAGCCAACATGAATAAGAATATTAGGCTATACCGAAACTAATTAAATTTCGCTGGGTAGGCCTATGAAGAATTGAAATCCAGGTTTATTTATTCGTGTTAGAAAACATAAAACAAAGTTAAAGTAAAATTGTATTTGTTATTGTCAGTCATAATTATAGGTTGTCCAAAATATTCATTTTGTTACACAGTAACAATACCCATGTTTACAATTAAATTGAGCTTTCCAATACTTCATTGACGAATCCCTTCAACAGCCGCAGTGAGCTCTTGGGCCCAATGGAATTTCAAGAGACTACTTTAAAAAAGTAAAGTTTTATTGTTTTCCCCCATGACAATAAAATTCAATAGACTTACAATTATTATCGTTTAATTTATTTATATTTAACTGTTTTAATTTAATGTGAATTATCATAAGAGAACATTAAACGTTTAAATGAAAAAATTAAACCAAGCAAACGTTGTTAATAATTCTGCATGTGTATAATTATTATATTCATCCGCAGGTAAAATTAAAAGTTCTTAGTTTTGCAAAGTTAAAACTTATCTAAACAGTGTTTTGAAATTAATTATTGTAATGTCCAATAACAGCATAGACTAGGATAACAGTCAATAAATCATCTCAAACAAAGCAATATTAGGCTATAGTTTAATCTGAAAGACTGTTCACCAACGACACCGCCGCGAAGCGGCTCGCAATTGTTTAATGGCAGTGGCAGTGGAGGTTGCCAGAGACGTAATCTAGGCATCAGTGCGGCGATGCGACGACGGCGAGGCACGGAGACGGCGCAGGAGCAGACAGTTAGTCGCCGTTGCCAGCAGTTGCAACCGATTGCTTCACGTTCCTGCCGTAGTTCAAGGCGCGCCGCACGGAAGCAGCACTGCATTGGTCGTTATTTTGAACGCTCCTACAGGTAGCGCTAGGTTAGTTTGGCGACACTTTAAAGCATTGGATGGAACGTCTCCTTGTATATCAATAGTCAATGCTACCACACTCTTTCATTTGTAAAAGTAGACTTAGGCCTAACATTTTTTTAATAAACTCCATACTTTATAAATAAAATCCTTTTTAGGTTTCATAAAGGTTTATTTATTTTTTGTTTTTTAACTAACAGTTTCATAACTTTTAAATGTCAAAAATTTTGTGTTTATAAACTTTTAAACCAATTTAAGTCAACTCTGATGAAGATGGCCACAGTGCCATCGAAACTATTAGTTGAAAAACAAAAAATGAATAAGCCTTTATAAAATCACAAAAAGCATTTAATTTATTAATAAATATTGCTTATTTATGTTTAAGATCGGCAACCCGATACTCATTGTTAACATGTAATTTTTATCTCCATTTTTTTCCAGTTATTACAAACAAATACTCAAGTGACGCAATTGTGGAGCTTGTTCCGGAGTTAACAAATGTGTTTAATAGATATGACACAGCTTTAAAAGATAATGATGATTTAAAGAATGAGTTAAAGAAGATGGAAGAGGAAAATCATGCGTTACAGTTAGCTTTGGAGGCTGAAAAAGTTAAAAGTAAAGTGAACCTAGAAGCTTCTATCTGCAATGAAGAGGATGCGGAACACGAGATCACGAAACTAAACGAACAAGTTTTGGCTCTGGATGAAGCTCGAAAACGGCTTTCCAAGGATTTAAAAGACAAATGCGCTATTATAGACCTGTTGAAATCAGACTGTGATGAGCTTTCTCGGAAGCTAAAGGACCAGAAACAGAAGACGTACACCCCTTCAAACAACTACACAGATATCTTTGTGTTTCCTAAATCACCTGCTAAATGACAAACACAGACTTCGATGGAATCCGATCTCACTATCAAGAATCGCTTTGAACTCTTAACCCCCAACGATTCTATATGTGTTCCAGGCTCTGTTGTCGAGGTCCAGGCAGAGGTTCATGCGGCCAGGACACCAAAACCGACACCTCATACAGGACCATCAAATAGTAAAGGCTCTAATAGAATTGCAGTTCTGTCGGACAGCCATGGAAGAAATATATATCAACATATGAACTCACTGTTTCCAAACTTTAAGGTTTCAGTACTGACGAAGCCAGGTGCAAAACTAAAACACGTGGTGAGAGAAGGCATAGCATTTGCAAAAGACTCAAGCGAAAGTGATTTCATGGTTGTATTAGCCGGAACCAACGATATTGGGAATTATGAACCCGGACCACTTACTGTATCTCAGGGAATGGAAGAACTTTTATCAGCGAGGACTAAGACGAACATACTCATATTTGATATTCCCTACAGATATGACACAGACAGGTTTAACGATGACATTTTCTACTTAAACTCAAGTATGAAACGCACCTTGGAAGAATATAAAGGCCCACACAAAGTAACCCACATTCCCTCTAATCAATTCCTACAAAGGAACCACTATACGCGCCATGGTCTGCATCTTAACAGGTCTGGGAAGAAGCTAATTTGTGACCTAATGGCGAAATCAATTGATGGAAGTATTGGTAAACCCCCGCCAACAAAACTACCTGTGAACACAAATGCACCCATGGTAGAGAACACCGCTGAACCCTCCACTCCGGCGCAGCCCCGCTGTCCAGCTCGCACTGACTTTAACACCATTGAGACGTTGTCAACGGAGACCCCCAACTCCTCCTCTACGTCACACACTGCCTGCTCTCACACACCACTGGACGTATCGGCGATGTTACTGGACAATTCCCGACAGTTCAGTCTATCGATGGACGACTTCCCTCCACTACCAGCAACACCAGTGTCGATATGGGGCAATCTAACTCCTTCAACTACATCGATCCTGAGCACCTCGTTGGACTCCACTCTCAAGCCATCACTGAACACAGACTCTCAAGACCATGTTAATTTAACTTCTAAGCATAGTGATTTTTTAGCCATGCACCCAAATTTGTTACAAATAATATAACTAGTAAAAGTAGGGATATTAATTCTGTTTTAAATATAAATTCAAATAATGCCAGTTCTTTTTTACTTCATATTAATATCAGAAGCATAGTTAATAAATTAGATGAGCTAGTGGCATGTATGGCTATGGATCGACATCTTGTTGAAATTCTTTGTATCACGGAGCACTGGTTGTCAGAGGACAATTTGTCAATTTTGAATCGCATTGAAGGGTACGAGGTAGTCTCATTCTTTGGGAGATCTCATAACTCTGGGGGAGGATCCTTTATAGCCGTTCGGCAAAATTTAGAAGCTAGTCCACGGTTGGATATTTGTAGTCTCTCAATTGAAAGGGTGATAGAATGTTCGGCAGTAGAAATCAATCGGGGGTCACCCGCGCGTCCTCTCGTTGTAGTGACTTTGTATCATCCTCCAGCGTCGAGTAACATTTTGTTTTTAGAACAACTGGAAAAAATGCTTTCTGTCCTAGTTAAAGAAATGTCGCGTAAGGATATTATCCTCTGTGGGGATTTTAATGTGGATGCTCTTGTGGACTCGGTGGTGAGGCGCGATTTGTTCTGCTTATTAGAAGCTTTTGGTATGAATTCTCACATATCCTCCCCGACTAGATTAACAAACAGTTCTAGAACTGCAATTGATTATGTGGTTTCAAACAAAAATACCTTGGAAACTAAAGTAATCGAGATGGGTTTGTCTGATCATACCGCGCAACTAGTCACGCTTCCCCCAGCGGCTCATAACAATAGTTCCGCAACAAGAGTAAGTCAGTCTAAGCGGGGTTTTTCAAGGTTAAATAAAGAGAATTTCAAAAATAGGCTCAGTGAGATTGATTGGGATGGTGTCTTCGACGCCAGTGGCTCCAATATCAATGTAGACGTCAATTTTAATGCATTTTTAAATGTTATTTTATTGAATTTTGAACAATATTTTCCAAAAAAAAGTGTAAAAGTATGTACTAAAAACAAACCTTGGCTAACCTTAGGTATAAAAACATCTTTAGAAAATAAGAGACGCATGAGTGTAGTTGTAAAGCAATCAGTAAGCAGAGATTTTATACCTTACTACAAGGCTTATGTTAAATTGTTACGTAAGGTCATTCAAATTTCAAAGAAAATGTGTAATGATAAAAAAATAAGGGAGTCTCAAAATAAGCTTAAGACAACGTGGAATATTGTTAAAAAGGAGATAGGAAAAGACACAAAAAAGAGGGAGGTTAGTAAAATAATTGTAAATAATGACACTTTGTTTGACAGTGAGTTGATTGCAGAACATTTCAACAGTTTTTTTATTCGTGAACCCGCTGCAGGGGCTCCGAGGGCAAATGCAAGTGATTCCCTGGTAAAGCTCCATCGTTTTAGGCCACCCATTTCTTCTTCTATGTTTCTATTCCCAACGACCGAACAGGAGGTTCTTGACATAATTTCATCGCTTAAAAGTAAAACTTCCAGCGGCTGGGATGAGATCTCATCTTCTTTGCTGAAATTCTGCGCAAAAGAGCTGGCTTTGCCGCTATCAATCCTCATAAACCAGTCCCTCGAGTTGGGTTATTTTCCTTCAAGGTTAAAGTACACTACGGTCCACCCTCTTCACAAAAAAGAAGATCCTTCCAGCATCTCAAACTATCGACCTATTGCACTGGTTTCCACCTTCTCAAAGGTTTTTGAGAAAGTCGTTCTTTCTCGTATAACTAATCATTTGGCCAAATTTCACGTGATAAACAAACAGCAACACGGCTTTCAAAGCGGAAAATCAACTACTGATGCTTTGTATGATTTCTCCAACCACTTGCTGCAAACTTTGGATAAGTCACAGAGAGCGTTGGGTGTATTCTGCGACTTGACACGAGCCTTTGATTCAGTAAACCACTCTATTCTTCTGAACAAACTCTCGCATTACGGGGTAAGGGGAACTGCTCTCAACTGGTTTCAATCATTTCTAACCGGGAGACAGCAAAGGGTTTTGATCAAAAACTCTTCTGGCTCTTTTGCATCTTCCTATAAACCAATTGACCTAGGTGTACCTCAAGGTTGCATAATCTCTCCTTTACTTTTTATCTTATACATTAACGACCTGCAGACTACAGGAGGGAACTGTCATCTTAACATGTTTGCTGATGACGTATCAGTTCTGGTTTCGGGGAGGGATCATAGTACCCTCGAAGAAAACGCATCAGGTGCATTATCAACATTAAAGGATTGGTTTGAATCTAACGGTCTTCTATTAAACATCAGCAAAACTAGTTCCATCCATTTCACACTTGACCGGAATCATTCGTCAGATCCTACTATTCCCACCTTACAAGCTGCCACCTCTTTCAAGTTCTTAGGAGTTTGGTATGAACAATCATTTTCATGGCAACTTCATGTAGTAAACTTGCTTCGCCGGATTAACTGTGCACTTTTTGCCATTAGAATTCTGAAACCAACTTGCAGCACAGAGATTCTAATTGATGTTTATCGGGGTTATTGTGAAAGTCTTCTAAGATATGGAATTGCAATATGGGGGAGCTCTCATCTGCTGGATAAGCTGCTTAAAGTCCAGAAAAAGATTCTGAGGGTCATTTTCGCGCTTTGCCCACGGCATCCTTGTAAGAGAATTTTTCAACAACATAATATCCTTACTGTATTCTCACTATACATCCAGGATGTTCTGCTTTTAACTTTTAAAAATATTTCATCCTTTAACAAAACTGGTGACTTTCACAGATTTAATACCAGGCAAGGATCAATGCTAAGTTTTCCTCTCCATAGAACTTCAGCTTTTGAGAAAGGGCCATTTTATTCTGGGGTGCGGTTCTTTAACAAACTACCAGCAGATATAAGAACGATAAACTCATTGCCTCCCTTTAAACGTGCTTTGAGATCGTGGCTCATCACTAAGTCTTTTTATTCAATTGATGAGTTTTTTGATTGTATAAATTAGTTATTTTTTTATTATTATTATTTTGTTTACATCCTTGTTCATGTTTATGTATAAACTTATTTTTTTTCTAATTAAATGTTGTAGTAAGTGACTTATTTTGACATTCAAATATTTTGTTAATACAGAAGTATATTTTATTTTGAATGTGATTAGATGTAATTAGAAAAATGACAATTCACCAAATTTGTAACAATTTCTGTTAGCAAATCAAATGTGAAATAAATGAATTTGAATTTGAATTTGACACTCAGGACAGATCTCACCCCACTCTCGTGTTTTTTTCTGTTTTAGGGATGTCAACAACAACATCATGGAGCTGCTGATCATGGCGTACGCTTGCAAAACCTCTTCAGCCAAAAACATCGTGGGAGTGATTCCGTATCTCCCATACAGCAAACAGTGTAAGTTTATTTTATAATAGTTATATTGCAATACATTGATTTCTTTTACGCAATGGTAGTACTGTACCGCTGATGTGATTGCAACCACCGCTCTTTAGTGTATCTCCTTACTCCTATACATCCCTTCAAGATGTCGACACTCTTGAAATATAGTTGATGAAAATAAAATCAATCTACAGTCTGGGTGGAAAAAGTAAGAAATAGTATGTAAATTTTTAATTGGTGTCATTGCCTTCAAATTTTCTTAATCACTAATATAGGCTAGTCAGTTGCTAGATGTTTTTTCTGCAAAAAAGACAGTGTATTGTGTTGAAAATTAAAGTATCTATACATTTACACCCAGACCTGTAAGTGATCACATTTCAATAACGAGCACAAACTAATTTGCTTTTCCTCAATTGATTGAAGTCCCTCATGAACTAGCATCGATTATAATAAAATAAGTGCACTGAGGGGCGCTCGTATTATTTTTAACACCTGATTGCAGGCAAGATGCGCAAGCGGGGCTGCATCGTGTCCAAGCTGCTCGCCAAGATGATGTGCAACTCCGGCCTGACCCACATCATCACCATGGACCTCCACCAGAAGGAGATCCAGGGGTTCTTCGAGTGCCCCGTCGACAACCTTAGGGCATCTCCATTCCTCTTGCAGTACATCCAGGAGTGTGTGAGTGCAATAGACATAAATGAAAAATTCTGGAATGGTTATTCTTAGTCAATAAACAAATACACTATACAATACAACATTAATTATCGTTACAATTCAGAGTTGTCGTGAAATTCCTTCAGTGAGTTGAATAAAACGCAACTCGCGTTTTCGCGCTTATGGGTCAGCCAATCTTTCACCCCTTGATGCAGTTTGTTGCCAGTCAGGTTCTTCATGTGGTCTGGAAGGTGGTTCTTCATTTTGCAGCCAGCATAGGATGGCTTTTATCCCATATCAATGTCCTATGTACTGGCAAGGCAAGCTTGGAGCCATACCAGGGCAGTGCAGTTGATCCAAGCAGCTGTTGATTCAGGGTTTGATTAAGAGAGGATCTATTGTGAAGAGATTTAAAAATTTATTTCAAGTTTCTAAAGGAAAATGATGATGGTGGATTCCAAGTGTTTACAATCAAACCCGTGTAAATAATATTATATTTGTTAAGTTGCCTTGAATGTGTGATAGGTAAAAAGTTACCAGTTCATGAGACTGTATTTAGTTAGTAACTCGGACACCAATGTTTGATCATTGTTTTCCTTATCTTGGACTATTTCACAAAAATGTTTGATTGGTGTTTTCCAGATCCCGGACTACCGTAACGCCGTGATCGTGGCCAGGAACCCCGGATCAGCCAAGAAGGCCACCTCTTACGCTGAACGTCTGCGACTGGGGATTGCCGTCATCCACGGTGAACAGAAGGTGAGATTCGTTCAACACCCCCAAAGGCTGATTTTTTTTAAGTGATTCAAAATATTTGCTGATTTATTTTTACACACTGTCGTAGGCGGGATTAGCAGGGGTGCGCAGGGGGTGGTGCACACAAAGATTAGTGGGATGATAATTTTTTAACATAAGATGTTCAATAGAAGCCCTCAAATCCGGCCACCTCGGGACTGGACCACCGGCCAGTAAATGGCCGGATAAACCGGCGGTTTATTAAACATGTTAAACAGAGACCTATATTATATGTGTGTTCCAACAATGAACTATTAGGATGTATTTAACAATGAAGGGTATCATACTTGCCCAATCAATGTAATGTATCAACTTTTTAACCAATATGATTTGCTCCTTCTCAGAAGTTGTACCGTAGCGCCGAAATGACGATCGGAAACGGACAAAAGGGGTCGCTAGCGATGAACCAGCGTTACCAGACAATAATACTGGTCTTCTGTCAACGAAGGCCCTAGGCCTAACATATAGATGGGGCCTTAAAAGCGACAGAATCTGTCTATAGTGACCTAACCTCTAGGAACGGACCGCGAAACACCAAAGAAAAAGATAAAGATCATAAATAGAACACTATAACAAGAAGTTTTAGAAAATATTCTAAACCAAATAGTACAGAAATCGTCAATTGAACTGTTGTATTTTATATATAACATGGGACAAGATTACTCTTGTCTATTTTTTCTGTGGGAAACGTCCGGGGCTAAATATTTCATTTCCAAAATACCGCAGCCGGATTATCCGGCGGCCAAACCATCCGAGGCCGGACTAGAGGGCTTCTACTGTAACATAAATTATTGAAAGGATTGTTGCAAGATTAACACGTTCGCTGCTAAAGGGGAATTTAAAAACCGAATCATATTGCTAAAAAATTTTATGGCAGTAAAACACATCTTATTGTGTAACAATTCCAATACAATAGGAATTAAATTTATCTGAAGTGAATATGACGTCATAAAGTTACATCATAATTATGGGTCAGTACTGACCCATTAGCACCCTGAGTCAAACCAAAAATGCAAATATAACTGAAAACATTAAATATGTCACAACCATTGTATGTTACTGAAAAGAAACTTAAATTATACGCTTTTTATGTATTTGGAATTGAATATAACAAAATTAAAGGTCGCCAGCTGACTCATCTGCATCTCCCGCATCAGCGCCACTGGGCTCACTATCATCTCCAATCTGACTATCATCCTCACTATCTTCAAAATAGTTACTATTGTCTTGAGATGTAGAAGCCATTTCAATGAATAACAGCCCTAACAACCACAAACAGGGAGCACAATGTGGGCATTCACAGTAACGTGGGTCAGTACTGACCCAGCCGCGTAGGTGGGCAGGCGACGCGGGAACTGACTGGACTGTAAACAAAGCTGGCCTTACTCTACACGCTACCGTGGTATAGGTCCGCGTCTGATGGAAGCTAGGCTCGCACTGAGCAACGGATTGATGCATTGCACCGTGGGTCAGTTCTGACCCACCCGCATGAGCGCTGCGATCGCCATGGGTCAGTACTGACCCATCCGCAGCCAACGTGTTAAAGAAATGGGCTACAATTTTAGACCTCAGAACCATTTAACCAGAACCATTGGGTTTTGATGAGATATGAGTTTGCAGGGTGTCTACTGATACTGGAAATACTTGAAATACAGTAGAAGCCCTCAAATCCGGCCACCTCGGGACCGGACCACTGGCCGGATTATCCGGCTGTTTATAAAACGGGTTAAACAAAGACCATTATTATATGTGTGTTTCAACAATAAACTATAAGGATGTATTTAAAAATGAAGCGTGTCATACTTGCCCAATCAATGCTATGTATAAACTTTTTAACCATAATGATTTGCTCCCTTTCAGACGTTGTAGCGCCGAAATGACGATCGAGAACGGACAAGCAGCCACTGGCGATGTATCTGCGATAACAGACAGTAATATTAATACTGGTCGTCTGTCAACGAAGGCCCTAACGTATAAATGGGACCGTAAAAGCGACAGAATGTGTCTAGTGACCTAAATTCCGTGTTATATCGACGATCGGGCCGCGAAACATCCAACTAAAAGATAATGATCAAAGAACACTAACACAAAGTTTTAAAAGATACCCGAAACCGAAATCATCTGGAAATCGTCTATTGACCTCATATATTTTATGATATAACATGGGACAAGTTGACTCTTGTCTATTTTTTATGTAGGAAACGCCTGGGGCTAAACATTTCATTTCCGGAATACCGCGGCCGGATTATCCGGCGGCCGAACCATCCGAGGCCGGACTAGAGGGCTTCTACTGTACTGGAATTATACTGGAATTTTATTTCCATACTGGAAATACTGGAATTTCAAAATAGATAGGCCTACTGGAATTTTATAATTTTATTAAAATGTGTATTTTTTTAATGCATAATATATAGATTTTGTCATTTAATCCATACATAATAATATAAAAATATTTTACAAGTCATTTTTGCTGTTTAAGTATGTTTGCAAACCAAAATCAGAAAACTTGTAGTTCTCTTCAAATAGTTAATAAAAAAATGTAAACATTTGTGTAATGATGGAGCCTAGAAAATGTTTGATTTTATGCTAAAAATTTATTTTTCTTTCTTAAATTTTTGATCATATTCTTCTTTTCTTACTTTTAAGTATTAACATACCGTATTTCATTATTTTTTGTAGTTAAATGTTCTTTATGATTATTTTTCATATTATATAAACGCAAAACAAAGTGGGAGGAACAGAGGGCTATAAAGTGAGTTAAAGGCCTTCACAAAAAAATCGTGAAAAAATATACAAATGTTATTGTTGGAAAGTACTTATTAATCATAATCATAAGCTGTTTATCCCTTTACAAAAATCTATTTCAATATTGATTATATGAATAAATTTTCATTTTTTTACTCCATGTTCGAATTAATAGTTTGCGAGTGATACTGGAATTTAAAAATATATATATACTGGAAATATACTGGAATTCTAAAATGAGATATCAGTAGACACCCTGGTTTGGTATTGAAATATATTACACCTTTCGGCAAGATTGCACCCAGATTAAAAAATAAATACGCCCACTGGCCTACAATAACACCTGTGCACACTCTATGATGCATGTTACGAGAAGGGAAGTGATCACAAAATCTAAATTCATTGAATTCCTGATGTGTGTTTTTTTTTTATAACCTGTCGGCGTTCATCTACAAGTGGAGATTTGCGATTGCTTACAAGTTGGAGAGTTGTGGATCTCCTTCCGAAGTAATCAATGTCTCACCTGTATGAGGGCACATCTAATGTGGCAGTATTGGAAAACTTACCAGATGTTTAGAAAATAGTTTTTTTTTGTATGAGGAAACCCTTATTTTTCAAAAATCCAGAAACCTGTGCATGCCTTCTATACTTTTTAAAACACTATGCTCCTATGTGCTAAGATTTAAATGGTGTAACATGTGAGAATGACCTGCTGGATAGAAGGATTCTCACTAACTGCTGTCTCGAGACACCCGGCCAAGGAGTGACTGTGTTGTGTGTTTCAGGAGGCGGAGAGTGACCAGGTGGACGGAAGGTACTCACCCCCTCCACCCCCCCTGTTGTCCCGCACCGTGGGCGTTGCCGTGGGTGTCCCACAACACCCGGCCAAGGAGTGACTGACTGTGTTGTGTGTTTCAGGAGGCGGAGAGTGACCAGGTCGACGGAAGGTACTCACCCCCTCCACCCCCCCTGCTGTCCCGCACTGTGGGCGTTGCTGTGGGTGTCCCACAACACCCGGCCAAGGAGTGACTGTGTTGTGTGTTTCAGGAGGCGGAGAGTGACCAGGTCGACGGAAGGTACTCACCCCCTCCACCCCCCCTGCTGTCCCGCACTGTGGGCGTTGCTGTGGGTGTCCCACAACACCCGGCCAAGGAGTGACTGACTGTGTTGTGTGTTTCAGGAGGCGGAGAGTGACCAGGTCGACGGAAGGTACTCACCCCCTCCACCCCCCCTGTTGTCCCGCACCGTGGGCGTTGCCGTGGGTGTCCCACAACACCCGGCCAAGGAGTGACTGACTGTGTTGTGTGTTTCAGGAGGCGGAGAGTGACCAGGTGGACGGAAGGTACTCACCCCCTCCACCCCCCCTTCTGTCCCGCACTGTGGGCGTTGCTGTGGGTGTCCCACAACACCCGGCCAAGGAGTGACTGTGTTGTGTGTTTCAGGAGGCGGAGAGTGACCAGGTCGACGGAAGGTACTCACCCCCTCCACCCCCCCTGCTGTCCCGCATTGTGGGCGTTGCTGTGGGTGTCCCACAACACCCGGCCAAGGAGTGACTGACTGTGTTGTGTGTTTCAGGAGGCGGAGAGTGACCAGGTCGACGGAAGGTACTCACCCCCTCCACCCCCCCTGCTGTCCCGCACTGTGGGCGTTGCTGTGGGTGTCCCACAACACCCGGCCAAGGAGTGACTGTGTTGTGTGTTTCAGGAGGCGGAGAGTGACCAGGTCGACGGAAGGTACTCACCCCCTCCACCCCCCCTGCTGTCCCGCACTGTGGGCGTTGCTGTGGGTGTCCCACAACACCCGGCCAAGGAGTGACTGACTGTGTTGTGTGTTTCAGGAGGCGGAGAGTGACCAGGTCGACGGAAGGTACTCACCCCCTCCACCCCCCCTGCTGTCCTGCACTGTGGGCGTTGCTGTGGGTGTCCCACAACACCCGGCCAAGGAGTGACTGACTGTGTTGTGTGTTTCAGGAGGCGGAGAGTGACCAGGTGGACGGAAGGTACTCACCCCCTCCACCCCCCCTGCTGTCCCGCACCGTGGGCGTTGCCGTGGGTGTCCCACAACACCCGGCCAAGGAGAAGCCACCCATCAATGTGGTGGGGGATGTGGGTGGTCGCATAGCCATCATGGTGGTAAGTAGTGCCAACAGTTCAGGGAGAAGCCATCCGTATTTTTTATTGAAAATGTTATGTAGGGTACATGGTAATGAGTGGACTAAAGGCCTGCACAGACCAGAGCATTACTTTATCGCTAGAGCGACGCGATACCTTCCTGGAATTTTATCTGAAAAATTTCTACCATGAATGTAAATGTGTTATGACAAAACAAGTATCAAGTATCTCCATTACTTGGGCGATAATATCGCAGCGGAAACGAGTGCTTCCACACCAGTGCGGGAAAAAGAGACGCGCGGGAAGCCAGTACACCTCAGGGGAGCGTAGGGTGCGGTGATTGGGTGTGGGTCGGCACACGAAACATAGTTGTTCAATAAGTATTTTGCAGTACCTATCCTGGAAGAAAGGTTTGGTAAACTTTTGATAGACCTACTTACCAGAAGTATTCAATGTCTTTCCGATGTCCTCCCAAATCTTGTCCTTCTTCCGTATGTTTTTATAATCCTTTGTAATTTAAATCATAGAGCACCGGGTATGTATAAACAACTTCAAGTAAGGGTTCGATGATACACGACATGTTGTTGTTGTTGATGTTGTTGTCGTTGTAACAACTTGCACAGCACAGAAAAACTGAGTAGTTCATGGTTTGGCCGCAAGGTATCGCGGCGATAAAGCGCTGCGAACAGTGCATGCAGCGTTACCGCAATACTATCGCTACAGTATCGCATTCGCCTCGGTATCGCGTATCGCAGTTCGTTCTGGTGTGTGCGGCTCCATAAGACAACATGGTATCGCACGGACCACTGGTATCGCACGAGAATTTCCAAGAAAAAGTATCGAGCCCGCTCTGGTATCGCACGGAGTATCGCTCTGGTCTGTGCAGGCCTTAAAAATAACTTACAATGTTTTCCAACCACTGATGATGTATTTTACTATGTCTCCTACTATGTCTCAACAAGTAAAACCAAAGGTTTTTTGATTGGAGGCAAATGGTTTAGAAAAAATAATCAGCTCTTTTTTTACATATTGGTTGCTATACTACTTGTAATTTTCATAATTCTTCAAATAATGGTGTACTACCTAGAGACAACTCATGTAAGTCACTGAAAAATTCATTGTTTTAAATCAAAATCAATGTATTTTTTATAAATCAATGCAGGGAACTAAGTTTTCATATTGAGGTGGTATAATAGGTTTTAACAATCCCATATGATAAAGAGTTCTGCTATTCCAAATTTTTATGCCTATCCAGAACACATTTTATCACAAAATAACAGATTTTTTCTTGACTTAATAATAAGAAAATTTTGGTTGTTGATATTACATCAAATTGGCAGTCATGCCTCATGAGACGCAATTCTGTCACTATTGCGGCCACTTTTCTATGGTTCAGTTGCCATTGAAAAGTACTACGTTTGATTTTTTTGCCACCATTTAACCCTATAGCCATCAACCTCTTTTTCACAGTCCGATCGTTATTGAGTGCCGATAAAATACGTTCTGATGGAGTAAACCAGTCTATATTGTCAACATTATTTATGAACAGGGTTTGGTCTCAATTAGTTTGTAACAGTGGGACTCTAAAAGTATTAGAGGGAGATAGTAAATATTTTAGCAAGCTTTTGATTTTAGAATTTGTGTCAAGGTATTGCCATAATACGCGAAATAAATCTAAACTAGGGATGGACGAGATTGGATTTTCAGTTCGAGACGAGACGAGAATTTTGAATTCTCAAATAATTTCGAGACGAGATCGAGACGAGATTTTCCCTCTCATACATCACGAGAAATGTGCGATCGGGATTTTAATCTGATTTTGTAACATGGTTAATCCTGATTAATGTGAAGGAACAAATATTTCTTTGTAAATTGCTGATTATGTTAATAAACTGAAGTTAAAAAAGTCACTTTCTTAACAAAAGGTCTTGGCCTATAAAGGAATGTACCCAATAAAAAGGTTGAGAAGATATAGGCTCACCATAAACCCTATTGACCTACGTTTAGTAAAACATAAAAAGAGAATCCTCTGTTACAGTTACTTACTTCACTTTTCACTATTAACCTACTTTAAAATGTTTCCAAATAAGAACTTTTCCTCACTCACAGATTTCTAGTAGGCATAGGCCAACTAACTTTGAATCACAAGCCTAGAGGCCGGGAGGCTAACAAGAAATAACTTTCAATTGGATTTTAATTTCAAAACAATCTCTTCTTCTTTGTCTTTGTCCATAAGACAATTTTCAGCTTTCATTTTGTTTGCTATTTATTGTCATTTCTCCAAACTATTCAAGTCCAGTACAGTAGACTCCCTCTTAACCGGCCACCTCGGGACCGGGCCGCGGCCGGATAATGAATTGGCCGGTTAAACCGATGTTCATTTAAGAACGCCAACCTACAATTTTATTTGGCATAAATACAATTATCACTTGAAAAACAACGTTAAATACATTACTGTACATGATTTATAGCTAACATCCACCACCCATGAAACCCACAACAATTCTAAACTAATAATAATTAATTAGTCTCTTTATTGTGGTCTACTGGATAGTAGGTCCAAACGCATTGATTTCCGGTGGCATTCACTTTCGTCCAGGACGCTACATTTAAATTGGTTTGAATACTTCAATATGAAATAAAGTTGAATTGAAAATGATACAGTAGATAAGCAAGCTACGTTTCCGGCAAAATGTGGCCGGTTGAAGAGATGTTGAGATAAAAAATGGCCGGTTAAGAAGATGTTATTTTTTGTCAGGGTAGGCCGGTTAAAGCGGAGACCGGTTAAAAGGTGGCCGGTTAAGAGGGAGTCTACTGTATAGATAACTTTCACTGCTTTCGAATTCATGTAATTCCCTCAATTTGTCGTCTGCTAGTGGTAAGGTTTTTATTTTGCTCCTAACTGAATAAAGGCAAGCATTAGTGTAGCCATGAAGCCTGTATGGTTCTGGTAAGGCTATTGATTTTCTATGTATTTAACACAACCTATTTATTGCTGTTCAACAATTATTATTGTTAATAGGCCTATTCAGTTTTTTTTTAGTATCCAAACCTTGAAATAAAATCAACCATCAGCCGATTTTAAGCATTTATGGCTTAAAATAGCTGAACTCTGCTAAGAGTGTGAAAGTAAATTAAATTCTGTATTACGTGGGATATTTGAGGTTATCCATTATTCAATCTGATTGGCTATCTTGTCGTTCATCTGATTGTCACTACTATTCTTACTGCCAATGTCAAAACAGCTCTTAAATTTGTCAAAAATTATTTGAATCAGTTTTAAATAATCATCTTGAAGCAATTAAATGTCAAATAATGATTGTTTATTGTTTATAAAGTTTTCCCAATGTTCTAAAGATTTATCCAACAAATGAATTATTTTATAAATCAGAAGCTATGTTGACTCCGCCCACTACTGTTGATTGTCAGTACCACTAACAGTCGGTGCAGATGCAGCCGTAGAGCCCCTCCCTCCAGTCCAGTTCAAATCTTGGAAGTCCAACCGTAGTTTAACCTTTTATGATGGCAATTTAAGTTTGAAGTTGTGAGGAGGATAGGGAATAAAACACTTCACATTGCTTCAAAATAATTTATTTTTCAGTATTAAATTCGTAGATTATTTATACCCATTTTTATCGTTATTCACGAATTATTTCTCGTCTCGAAAAATCTCGACCAAAATAAAATCTCGTCTCGGTTAACGAGATAAAAAATTTCTCGAAAATTTCTCGTAATTTCGAGACTCGTCCATCCCTAATCTAAACTTAATATACCACAACACAGGCTGACTAAATTTGGGTCTTCCCACAGAGCGAACTGTATTAAATTTTATAACAAACTAGATGAGTCTGCTCGAACTGTTTCGATTAATATTTTTAGGAAGAAAACTTTGCAGTGGTTATCAGTCAATCCTTTTTATTCCACTGAGAAATTATTAAATCGTGAGGTTGACTTAGTTTTTTAATATAGTTTTTTTAATTTTATTTTATTTTTATGTAAAGTATCTTGTTTCATCAAATTTAGATAATTAATTATGATTTTATTTAAATATCTGTAAATTACTGGTGTGGAGAATTTCTGTATAACTGAACTGTGACTCTGCCTATTTCACTGTACTGTGGTCAATGGCAATAAAGCATTTGTATTTGTATTTGTATTGTGTTACTTGTCCTTCAGTTTTCAGCAGGTATGGAAAGTTTATTCCATCGAAATTGGCGAAATGTTAATAAACTAATTGTTTCAAATATGTGTATTATTTTATATTTATTTTTATGTTGTTCATACATTTAAACAAGAAACCAAATTATGTTTTAAAATTGAATTTAGTAATAATATAGGCCTTATTAAGTGATTTTGTAAACGTGGTGGATGTGTAATCCTCCAAAATTTATAGTTTAAATGCTTAAAGTTAAATATATTTAAACCATTAAAAGATATGTACATAAAATAAAAGTGTGGACACCTTTGTATCTCTTGATATGATAGTACAGTAATAACAGTTAATTCTTGAAGAGAAAACTTAATATAGGTATGTTGATAGGTTATTGCACCTTAACAATCCTTGTGGAATATCTCTCAAAATTGATTTCAAGTTCGAAAACCAGGTTGATTTGAGGACAGGAGGATTTCAGTTGAGGACCAGGTTGACTAAACTAATTAACATTTTCGATCCAGTGGACTTTGTTACATTTAAACTCTTCACATTTAACACATTTCACATTAATAACATAGCACATGACAATGAAACACAAAATATTACAATGAGAAGTGGTTGTAAACGTGTCTAACTTGACTCAATCTTTGATTTTTGTATATTTGTATGCAATGTTTTTTCTCTGTTTTGAAACTATGAACAATTTTCCAAGAATACCGACTTACGTTATGAGAGTGAGCCATCTTGCTCCTAAGATACTCCTTCTTGGTCCCTTTGATCAACTTCTTGTGTTCATGCTTTGCCAATGAATAAGCTTCCCTGTCCTGCGATCGATTTCCTTCTCTTGTCCTCCAGTATAACTCCATCATAGCCTTCATAGATGCTTCAATTTCATTATCAATCCATCCACATAAATTTTTTCACTCACAATTTTGACTTCGAAACAAACATTAAAAATGTACATAAAAGTCTACAGAAAATCGCCAAACATATCATTCACATTTTGACAACTCGCAAGTGAGGGCCAGTCTTGCTTAGATAACAATCGTACTAATAGATTTGTTGATGATTTAGTAAAACATCTCCTTTCCGTTTTTATTTGATTCTAGCAAAATGTCAGCAAAGACAAGGTGGTGGTCGGAAAAGTGGACTGGTAACGCACCAGACTTGTGGATCTTGACTTCTAGTCCGCATATTACATAATCAAGTTGAATGATTGAGTGCTCGGTAACCCTGATTGGCTCGTTTATTACACTTTTCAGATCGTGATGATAGATCGTTAAATACATCAAACAAACTAAACACTTTTTGCCCTATTCATTAGTAAGATTATCAATATTTAGGTCATCCGTCAGAACGATTGGCAATTCATGCGTGGATTGTAACATGTCAATAACGCCCTTGTGGCCAAAGACAAGGTGATGGTCGGAAAAGTGGACTGGTAACGCACCAGACTTGTGGATCTTGACTTCTAGTCCGCATATTACATAATCAAGTTGAATGATTATGGCCGCTGGTAGCTTTGGGGCTACCTGCATGGGCCTGAGAACCAATGCCGGAGGCACAATTAATTGCGAGGATTATCCGCAAAATATTAAACGCCCGCAAACCCCTGACAAGGCAAGCCATCTTTGATGAGTATTGATCCTACATATTAAATCTATTATTTCCGACTAGGGACATTTTATTGTGAGAAACAAGTAATTAAGATAATTTACTGGCCTGATAAGAAGGGTGAACATGCCTATATGCAGATGACTTAAATTTTAAAATTGCAGGTAAATCAGTGCCAGAGGTTGAAATAACCTCTTACATTAACTTATCTCAAACCTCACAATTCCTGCAAGACATCAATCTGCTTCCTAATCCCCAGAAAACTAAATACATTCAGTTTTCGAGTTCCAAAAATCCCTCAAATAAAAATTATAACATTTTTATGGATACTAACTTATTAGAAGAAGTGAATGCTTTCAAATTTTTAGGTCTGACCATTGATAAACAATTAAACTGGAATGAACATGTCCACCTTGTTATTTCAAAGATATCCTCTGGTTTATACGCTCTGAGGCAAATGGTCAAACTAACTAGCATTGAAACACTAAAACAAATTTACTTTGCTTTCATAGAATCACATATAGCCTTTGGCTTATGTTTATATGGTGCAACTTCTGCAAACAATTTAAATCAAATTCTATTTTTGCAAAAAAAAGCTATTAGGATAATATTGAGATTGGGCTACCTGGATTCCGTGAAAGATCATTTTCAGTCTCTGGGATTTTTAACTGTCCATGGGCTATACATTTATCAACTAATATTGCACGTTAAAATAAATCTGGAACAACTGCCAGTATTAGGGACCTCACATAATTATAATACTAGAAATAACAATCTTCTGGCTTTTGACAGGCATCGGTTGGAATTATTTAAGAAAAAACCAATTTATGCAGGAATAAAATTTTTTAATTATTTGCCAGTAGAATTGAAGGAAATAGACAACTTAAAAATTTTCAAAAAGAAACTTAAACATTTTCTGATTAGAAAAGCTTTATACTCATTGGAGGAATTCTTTAATAATACATAGGGTAGATAGGCCTAACGACTTTTTATCTCTCTTTCACTCCACTTTTCATTGTTTTTCAGTTAAAAAAAAGAAATAAATAATAAACGTTTTATAATTTTGTAATAATATAAGGATTTTTATTTGTTTTATCTACACTAGCCAACTATGTTTTATTCATAGTGCAATTATTGCAATTTTGTATTGTACTTTGACGCCATTCTTGTACACTTGTACTTTTGTGAATAAAGATATTATGAAATGAAATGAAATGAAACACTAGATAATAAATATGCTTAAATAATTAATTACATCATTACCGTAAATTTAGAAAAGTATTGGTTAGCCTATTTCCCCCAGATAGATTCCCCCCCAAAGGTTTGAAAGTACTCACAGAACCTTCATGCTGCGCCTTCAAACATTTCAAAAAATATCCCCAAATTATCATTTTGTTGAGGTCTATACAATACTACAATTAAGAACTTATTATCTAATTCAACAACGGCACCACAACATTCAAAAATATTCTCAATTGATATTTTCCCAAGGCCTGGAATTTGCTTAACCTTCCCATGAAAATTATTGTGGGTAAGAAAAATTGTTCCCCTCTATCTTTATCTACTCGGTAGAATTCTGCAACTCTAGAAAAAAACATTTATATTGAACACTTTATTCTTGGCTTCATTCACCAAAGTCTCACAAAAACATAATTTATCAGGTTTCTTGTCATTAATTAAAACTTCTATTTTGTCAATCGTTAAACATTGATTTGACGTTTAAAAACAGTACCCTATAGAAAGTAACATATTTACAGGATGACATGGTGGACGACGTGCAGTCGTTTGTTGCTGCGGCTGAGGTGCTGAAGGAGCGAGGAGCATACAAGATCTACGTGCTGGCGACCCACGGCCTTCTGAGCTCCGATGCCCCGCGGCTCATAGAGGACTCGCCCATCGACGAGGTGAGCCGACAACTTACAAGAAATCTATGTTTGTTTCATTACATCTATTCCATTAGATTCCTAATTTAGGTTTCAAATTAATAGTCGGCAACATGTTAATAGTTTATATTTTATTAAAAATAAATTCATGTATTTAATAGATCCCAGCTATTCATTTTCTAAGACTGCTTTGTGTAATAGTAAAAACTATTTAGCCACTTCAGTGGATAATTTCTTATATTGAATGAGATAATCATATGTTATTGTTGTTCTATTCTACATTCACACAAAAATAAAGAAGTGTTCTTTTGCAGTTCTTACTTATTATTTTACCAATAATTAGATGATATTACACTGGCGCAGTCTAAAGCCGCTTGAAAAGGGAGAAGTAGGAAATGTTTATGAAGTGAGTATATAGATTAGCCTGGAAAATATGTCTAAAGGGAGTATTGGCCAGTTGCATGAGTTCAACCCACAGGAAGAAGCAATTGATGCTTACTTATTACGGGTAAAACACTATTTCAAGGCCAATAGTGTAAAGGAAGACAACAAAGTATCTGTACTTATTACTGTAATTGGGTCTAAAGTTTTGGCTACTCTTTCAGATATTATTTCTCCTGAAGCGGTGGACAGTAAAACCTATGATGAATTGGCAACTATATTGCAAGAGCATTATGCTCCAAAAAGGCTAGTAGTAGCAGAAAGATATGTCTTTTACAGTAGAAAGCAGAAACCGGGAGAGTCAATTTCTGAGTTTGTACTTGCCATTAAGCACTTGGCTAGCACTTGTAAGTTTGGCACTTTTCTTAAGGATGCTTTGCGAGATAAGTTGGTTTCGGGTATCAGTAATGAAAATATTAGGCAAAAATTGTTGTCAGATGAAAAGGATTTCGAAGAAACTTATTCAATAGCATTAAGACTTGAACAAGCTGAAAAACAATCCGATGTGTTTGGTCCACCTAACAGCGAAGTAGCTAAACTAAATGTTCATGGTCGGGTTAAAAAGGACTTTCAGGGGACAAACAGAATTGTAAATATTAATAATAAATCAAACGTTAAAAATAACTCGTTACAGGGTCAATTTTGCTGGCGTTGTGGGTCAGGAGACCACCTTGCATCTTCATGTAGGTACGCTTCGTTTAAGTGTCATGGTTGTAATCAACAAGGGCATTTGTTGAAAATGTGCAAACAAAGGAGAAGTTTTCAATCAGCTAGGGGAAATCCGAAGTCCGGAGTAGCTGTTCATCAACTCGAAGAAGAAACGGAGCCTGATCCCGAC
The DNA here is from genome assembly GCA_030545055.2 of Neoaliturus tenellus. NCBI lineage: Eukaryota > Metazoa > Arthropoda > Insecta > Hemiptera > Cicadellidae > Neoaliturus > Neoaliturus tenellus. Next base: position 30,003,451 of record CM061534.1, on the reverse strand, counting down.
ACGGACGTTGAACGCCATCTGTACAATCTAGGTACAGGGGATGATGGATATAAGGTAAGACTTGTAATAAATGGTCAGTCTGTGTGCATGGTTTTAGACACAGGCAGTGCTCTATCGATTTGTCCTATAGAAAGTTTTGAAAAGTATTTTCCAAATGTTGGACTAAAGCCAGTAAATCTTAAACTTTCTACTTACTCTGGGCATGATGTTGAGGTTTTGGGACAAGCAGATGTAACTGTAATACACAATAATCAACAAATTAAATTACCATTGATAGTTGTTAAATTGGATCGAAAGTCTCAACCCATGCTACTAGGTAGGAACTGGCTTCAGAAGCTCAACCTTGACTGGCATAACATTTTTTCTTGTGAATCAAGTTGCCCTGTAGGGAACATTACTAAACAATCTTCTTCCAATCTTGATCAGGAGAGTTATGAAGATATAGATGTTAAGAAGTTAAAGCAGAAGTATAGAGTTGTATTTCAGCCCGGTACAGGTGAAATCAAGGGAATAAATGTCCATATAACTTTGAAACCTGGGTCAGTGCCTAAGTTTTGTAAGTTCAGACCCGTGCCATTTGCTTTACGAGATAAAGTGGAGGAAGAATTGGATCGTTGGATTAAAGAAGGCATTGCCTATAAGGTAACTAATTCTGTTTGGAGTACACCGTTGGTCGTGGTTCCGAAACCCAAAGGAGTAAGACTTTGTGCTGATTTTAAGGTAACTCTTAATCCCTGTGTTGAAACAGAACATTACCCGTTACCTCAAGCACAAGATATTTTCGCCTCACTTGCTAGTTGTTCAATATTTAGCTGTATTGATTTGTCTAATGCATATCTGCAATTGGTAGTTGCTGAGGAATCTCAACATTTGCTAACGTTGTCCACACATAAAGGGTTAGTGCGTCTTAAACGATTACCTTTTGGGCTATCATCAAGCCCAGCTTTGTTTCAAGCTGCTATTGACAGGATTTTAAGTGGAATTCCAGGAACGGTCGCTTATTTGGATGACGTACTAATTGGAGCTTCTTCAAGGGAAGAGGGGCTTCACAGACTGGAGATGGTTCTTCGGCGCTTAGAAGAATATGGTGTAAAAGTAAACGAGGCAAAATGTAAGTTTTTGAAACCATCCATAGAATATCTAGGACATGTCATTTCAGCTGAGGGCGTACGTCCGCAAGAGAGTACCTTAGCTGCATTGAAGGAAGCTCCGGAACCAACTAACAAGGACGAGCTAAGAGCCTACTTGGGGTTGATAAACTATTACCATGCATTTATTCCTAACTTGTCATCTAGGCTAAGTTGTTTTTATGATTTATTGCATAAAGATGTTCCTTGGATTTGGTCTAATGAATGTTCTAAGGTTTTCAAAGAAAGTAAACATTGGGTTTTGAAGTCTAGTTTACTAGTTCACTACGACGTAAACAAACCTATAGTTTTGACATGTGACGCGAGCCCGAGAGGTGTAGCAGCTGTCTTGTCGCATCTGATTGATGGTCAAGAGAGACCAATCGCTTTTGCTTCAAAGACTCTCAGTTCTAGTGAGAAAAATTACTCATAGTTACACAGGGAAGCATTGGCTTTGATTTTTGGCGTAAAGAAGTTCCACAAATACTTGTATGGTAGAAAGAATATTATTTTTACAGACAGATCACCAGCCTTTAGCGGCAATTTTTGGTTCTAAGAAAGGTATTCCTAGTTTAGCGGCTGCTCGTCTTCAAAGATGGGCTTTGATACTATCGGCTTATGATTTGGAAGTTCGTTATCGAAAGGGAGCTGATGTACCTCATGCTGACGCATTGTCACGTCTTCCCCTGCCAGATTCTGAGCCCGTGGAATTAGAAACTAATTACATTTCTCATGTGGAGCAATGCATTAACGTCATGAATGCTTTCTGTACAGCAGGTGAATCTTCACTTATTACATCTTTAGATATTGGAAGATGTACTGATAGGGACCCGATTTTATCCAAAGTAAAGGATTTTGTGATGCATGGTTGGAGAGAAGTTACTGATTCGGAGTTGAAGATATTTCTAAGGAAAAAGGATGAACTTTCGGTGGATCAAAATTGTATTCTCTGGGGTGCACGAGTAATCATTCCTAAAAAGCTGCAACCTCTGGTGTTAAAAATGCTACACGAGCAACACCCTGGCATCACTCGAATGAAAATGCTGGCTAGAAGCTACGTGTGGTGGCCAGGAATAGATCAATCTATTGAACAGACAGTTGCAGAATGTAATGTATGCCAGTATACTAGAAATTCAGAACCTAGAATACCTTTACAGCAGTGGCCATTAGCTTCTCGTCGTTGGCAGCGTGTGCATATTGATTATGCCCAGGAACCCAGTACCCATGAACAACTGTTAATCGTGGTGGACAGTTATTCAAAATGGCTTGAAGTTTTTATCATGAAATCTACCACTTCGGCGAAAACTATTGAACGTCTGCGAACATTGTTTTCATCATTTGGCCTGCCAGAGGAGGTAGTAACTGATAATGGAACATGTTTCAGTAGCTACGAGTTTCGAGAGTTTCTCCAGAAAAATAATGTGAAATTTACCCTGATACCACCCTACCATGCTGAATCTAATGGAGCTGCAGAACGTTGCGTCCAGATTGTCAAGAAAAATTTGGTTCGTCAAGTATTAGAGGAAAATTTACGTTCTCACAACCTTCCGTTACAGCACAAACTGGACAACTTTCTATTTTCTTACAGAAACACGCCATCCACTGCGACAGGTATGACTCCGGCAGAGATGTTCTTAAAACTGGAAACCTAGAACCAAGTTAACTTGTCTAAAACCTAATTTAATTGATGCAGTTCAAGAAAAGAGAGAACGACAAAAAGAAGCGTCAGACAGACTTCGAGGACAAAGTAGATATTTTGAGGAAGGTCAAAAGGTATTAGTGAAAACTGTTCGAAACGAAAAAGTCTCTTGGTTACCTGGCAAAATAATTTCTCAAAGAAGTCCAGTTACATATCTAGTTAGTGTTTCAGGGAAAACCCGATTTTGTCATGCAGACCATCTAAAATCACATTCATTGAAAGGGGAAGAAGAATCAAAGAGTAACGGAACAAAATCAGAAGGTGAAAATAATGAAAAAAGTGAAGGACAAAGATCAAATCAAAACCAGAATCTTAGAAGATCGAATCGAACCATACACAAACCGACAAGGTTGCAGTATTTTTGAAATACATTTCTTTGTTAAATAGTTCAAAACAGTGTTGTGTGTCAAAGTTTTAATTTATTCTATTTTGTTTGATCAATAACACTTGTCTAATAAAAAGGGGACGAGTGTAATAGTAAAAACTATTTAGCCACTTCAGTGGATAATTTCTTATATTGAATGAGATAATCATATGTTATTGTTGTTCTATTCTACATTCACACAAAAATAAAGAAGTGTTCTTTTGCAGTTCTTACTTATTATTTTACCAATAATTAGATGATATTACACTTTGAAAGGTGGGACTTAAACTGGTTGTAGACCTCCCATTATTGGCTTTTTTTAACTTACAACAAAGCTTTTGTAGCATTTGTTTCGGAACTGATCCATGATTCTACTGAATAAGTTTCAATTTTATTTGCAGTTCCAGCCAATGGATTACTCCATTACCCAGTATTTTTGTGTCGTGTGTCAGTGTGTTTGTGTCGTGGCAGGTGGTGGTGACCAACACAATCCCCCACGAGATACAGATGCTGCAGTGCCACAAGATCAAGACAGTGGACATCAGTGTTCTGCTGGCGGAGGCGATACATTGACAATGTCAACTCCATCAATCAATTCTCATGTGGTGTGTGTTTTTGTCGTGGCAGGTGGTGGTGACCAACACGATCCCCCACGAGATACAGAAGCTGCAGTGCCACAAGATCAAGACAGTGGACATCAGTGTTCTGCTGGCGGAGGCGATACGGCGGATCCACAACAAGGAGTCCATGAGCTACCTCTTCAAAAATGTTACACTCGAGGACTAGGTAAGGCCTGACTAGTTATAAAGAGATTCCAAATCCAATAATCTCTTCAAAACTGAGCCAGGAAGGACATTTAATTGTCCACCCAAAAGTTAGGAGGAAAACAATTTGCAATTTTTCATATTATTGTGTAGAGTAGAGTAACTCGTAAACTAAAAGCTATATATCGGAATCTTTTTTTGGACATAAGTATTTCAAATAAAATATCCTTTACATTAAGTATAGTCGACGTCAAACGTAGATGGCCACCCCCCAGCAGGTAGAAACCCTTCCTAATCCCTTGTTGTCTAAACAATGTCACCGTTCGGGCCGGCCGGCCGGCTTCCGCCCCGCTATTCCAAGAAATTTTCCTCCCCACTATAACTTTCAATTAATCGAAGTACTAGTCCTACATTATTAAAATATGGCTCACGTTTTTCGTCTTACTTAGACGAATAAAACAAAACTTGAATTACAGTTCTACGACCTACCGTTTGCCAACGAACAGTTGTCACGCAACTTTTATACGAATGCTGTCAAGCAAATATGGAAACCCCGCCTATGAGTCACTTTGTAAGAACCCACAATTCCTAAATTCTTTCCTGTGGTCAGAGTTCAGTTCGCTTTTGCTCGTCGTGCGCGAATGAGGTGTAGAAATGTGGCGTCCGTGGTGTAGAGAGGATGACAATCCTGTGGAAGTGGACCCAGTTGAAGTGGATGCAAGTGTTTCTGGGGAAAGTATTGTGCCACGTTTAGCGGGGAGGGGGAACCACCTCACCAAAGGGCAAAAAGTCACGATTAAATCAATGTTGGAATACACGGAGGAGAAGGGGTCGAAGAGTCCTGTAGTGGATGTTTTGAGAGTGCTGGGAGTTTGTCGAACTACAGTCAAAAAAATACGAAGCTCTCACAACATCAAATCTCCCAAAAAACGATCAGTTAAGGTTATTAACAAGAGAAGAAAAAATAAACTAATTAGACAGGCCAAATCTCATATCGATTAAGCTGTTCTGTATATATGACTGGGACAGTTTATTCGATATGTTTGCATACGGCCAGAAACATTCTTCAGATTTGAACAATTGCAAGTTGCGGGAAAACTGTTTGTTCGCAAACGGTAGGTCGTAGAACAGTAATTCAAGTTTTGTTTTATTCGTCTAAGTAAGACGAAAAACGTGAGCCATATTTTAATAATGTAGGACTAGTACTTAGATTAATTGAAAGTTATAGTGGGGAGAGAAATTTCTTGGAATAGCGGGGCGGAAGCCGGCCGGCCGCCCCGAACAGTGACATTGTTTGGACAACAAGGGATAAGGAAGGGTTTCTACCTGCTGGGGGGTGGCCATCTACGTTTGACGTCGACTTTATAGTTTTATAGGTATATCAAACACAGGCTGTATACCAACTGGGAACTCCAGGAAAAAGTTGTGAATTTAATAAGACCAGGAAAAATGTGAGAGATAATTGGGAATTTCATGCCGGATCTGGGATTTTTAAATGAAAATGAAAACTATGTTTAGTGCTATTGTAAATTGGGAAAGAAGTATGAAAACAAATTTTAGTTTGTAGTCTATAAAACTATGTGGTTGTTTGCCTTGAAATGTGCCAAAGATAAAATCACAGGAATTCGCGAGAACCAGGAAATTTCCAAAAAAACCTGGAAAGAACCTGGAATTTTATCCCCCAAAAAATAGTATAAACCATAATATTTGTTTTTTAGCCAGTAATAGGCAAAGATGTTTTACTGGGTGCAAAAATTCAACTTTTTTCATATGCTCATTTAGTGTGGTTAGTACGGAACCTTGGCAGTGGAATCACGTAAACTATTGTGCTTAAGTAATTAGACTAATTAACATGTTGAGTGCGGCAAAAATATCAGAAATCTTTCCCCAGGGCCTGAATTTTTTTATTTCATAAAATCTTTCCTTTTGTCTTCAGAAGTCAGGATCAAGGCCACAAACTGTGTCACGTGTGCACTCTGGTGACCGGCCCGCGCGGACAATACAGTGTTTTTAGTCACATAAGCACTGTTTTTTACAATACAGCACCTTCTTCCCTCCCAAACAGTATTTATTTCACTCACAGTGCATCATGGAACTGCTGAAAGTGATTTCATTTGAAACTAAAATAATAATTCCAGTATAGCTAAAATATTTCCGATAAAGTAAAATAATTAAAAACAAAACATATTACTGTTACGTAGAACACGCCATAACACAAAATATATATGTAAAAAAATGTGGAAAGTAATTGGTAATTTTCCGGTCTCAAGGGACCGGCGCCGGACTGCAGGAATGGCGGGAGACGCATACACAGAACAAGTCAGGTTACCCTAACAACGCCCACGGCAACAACTCCGATATATTGCTCAAGACCACGTCACACTGATTGATTGGCTGTGGCAGTGGCCGTAGCTCAGTGGTAGAGCTCTGGGTTATCAACCAGCGGGCCCGGCTTCAATTCCCAGCTCGGGGACAAAAAGATCTTTAGGCCGTTCCCGTGATTCGGAAGTCACGTTAAGCCGTTGGTCCACCTGCATAGAACATAAAAAAGTGCAGGCATTTCAGGCGAGGAGAACTATAAGTTAATTGCTGATCTCCCTCCACTAAAAGCCATACGATAATTATTATTATTATTATTACTGATTGATTCATTTTGAAAAGTTTGGCCGGCTACACGTGACCGAGCCGGCCGGCGTGCGCATCTCGCATCCGGTCCTCTGTGATCGAGCCGCACTTGGAAGTAAAAAATTATCAGTGCAAAATAACAAATTGTTTGTCATAACCATGGATCTATATCTAGTATACCTACTTTTAATTTGGTGCATTCTTCTCACTGTTAAAATTTTAAATCATTCCCTACCCCAAATATTCCTAGCTTGAGAGTAGTATGTTCCATACAATACTTTCTCTCTAAAGGCCAACAATATTTGGCCCACTTTACCCACTATTATCATCAGGTATCATATAGGGTATTTACAATGATCAAATGTGCTATTTAAATACTGTAGAAGTTAAAAATATTTTAAGGAAATAATTAATTAAACATTTACGATCATTGTAAACTTTTTCTTTACAGGACACTTCTACCAGTCAAGACTATGAAGATAATTCCTTCAATGTACAGATATTATGGTTATACTTTATACTGTCATCGTTTACTGAAAATGTATCACATGATATGAATTTAGTTGTTATGAATATTACTATAAAAATACTTTTACTTTAAAACTGTTTGTTGTTAGAAATCAGAATAAACAAGGCCTATGCCTCTCAATGTAATGAAGATAAATATCTTTTTTTTATTCTGCATATTTGTAGTATTTATAGCAGTGTTGATATGTTGTATTTGAAAATCATAATGTTGTAGGAACACTGTTTTATGATTAGATTTTATTCTGTGTGTCTAAAATAGTAAATTCAAAAGATTTAGAGTTGAACATTAAAGGCTTAAGATTTTATTTAAATATGACCAACAACTTTGTTTCTTCTTAGACTTACTCTTCATCAACATTGAGCACCAAAGCCAAAAACCGATGTCAAGTATTTTATCCAAAAACGTTGTTTGCTTAATTCAAACAGTCTAAAAATTTGTGTTACCACTTAAAATGTTTTTTCTATATAGTTTTAATATGTTTGTTAATGTTTTTATAACAACAATACTAATTTGGCCTTTTTATTTAATTTTTGGAAGCAAATGTTTATGAAATTGTTTTAGGTCTATATTGATATTAAAGAGGAAATTTTTCACTGTTGTAATTTTATTGAAATTCACCTTCCCTTAAGAGGGGGCTAAAGAGCCCTGTTTTCCAGTGGTGTCATGGCAATTTTAGCAGTGGCGGAACGGTACACCTGGCCCAGATTTGAGGTAGGGCGTCCCAACGCCCCGCTACCCCCCCCTCCCCCCAAACTACACATACAGAATTGTTTATGTTATGATGTTAAATTGCCTAATTTAGTGCTTTTACTTTTTGACCAGGTTTTTTTGGTTAATTTTTTATGCTCTCTGATAACTTTTAACTTGATTAAAAAGAAATTCAAAGCCGAACCCAAAAACTATTTTTGGCAGGCGTACGTAGCCGCAGTAGGCTTGGCCTGTTGTAGAAGCGGCAGATGCCATCTTTGAAGCGGTATCGCCAGAGTTAGAATCACTCATGATTACAATTAATTATTTATTTACAACTAAACTATTTGTGTTTTACGTTTGGTTAACTATTTAAATCCTATATTTATTTAATAAAACTTCCAGGACGATGTATTAATAGGCTAGAAGGCCTGACTAGACACAGAGCAAGCGTAATAAACAATCCAACAAGAATAGGCAAAGTACAACGAGAAAGGAAACACCACAGACAAAGAGTAGACTACGATTATACAACATCTAAACCTCTGGAATAAAAATACATAGTATAAAGTAAAGTATAGTTATTTCGAAAACATTGCCCATATTTTAAAAGCCAATGTGGGTGTTGTAAACAAATTGAAAGATTTAGAATGTTTCTAGTTTTTCAGATTTATATAAACTCATATGAACAAACAGCTCTTGGACAGTCTTATTCTGCGCAAAGCGATCGTGCATTATTTCCTGAACGCATTCAGCTATTCTAGGTCACTTTAGAGGTTATGACATATATTTTCAGTAAGCATTCGATACAATTCTCGTCACTTCTCATCAAACAACTGTCTATACTGATGATAGCGTCTTTGGCGACAGGCATTCATATCACTGTAGTTTGATGTAGTTGTTGCTAAGTAATAGCTAATGTATTTGATCATCCGCTATATGAGCGCTATTAAAAAAGAGAACAGATTGGTGTTGGGCCTCAAATTGTAAACATTCCTATCCGTAGACTCGGCAGTCGGTGAACACTGTATCGTTAGTTAACTTGTAATCTTGTTGCTTGGAAAATATTTCTTTATTTACAATTAAATTTGTTATACCAAATTTTATTAAATCTCCACTTCCGGTCAAAACCAGTGGCGGAACGGCGTTCCGGCGCGTTCCGGCACCATGACACCCCTGCTGTTTTCTTTAATCTGCTCCAGATTTTTGCCTTTATTTTAATTCTGAAAATAAAAGTGGGAGGGGTTTTTAATGACTTGGGCTATTTGACCTAGTTTTTAATTTAATGTTCTATAACGATTTGTTATTTAAATCACGTTTGAAAAAGCTGATATTATTTTTAAGCGATAGAGATATTTGAAGATAGTGATATTTCATCTGCGTTCCTAAAAATGGGGAAATCAAGGAATTTCCAAAAAATGCCCAACTTAAGGAAGGGTGAGGGATAGGGGTTTAAAAGTACTCGTCGATTGATCCATTTCCACTAGATTTTTCTCATTGGAATATGGCATACAGTTTATTTCATAATATTAATCATAGAAAAACTAATTAGGTTCCTGGTTATCTTTTTTTCATTTTTTCTACCTATTAATCCTTCAGGGCAAATGAACTGTTGTACCACATTTTGGGTGGGTAAATATATAAATAAATAAATAATCTAAATAAAAATAAAATTAATTTGTAAAGTGTAATTTTTTAAATAAATAAAAAAAAAATTATCTTTTATTAATAGGCCGGTGCAGGAATATTTGCTTGCTAAGTCATGATTATTTAAATTGTTTGTCTGGCTCTGATCCGGTTAAAGGCAGTTAAGACTTTCATGTAGGATCTGGTGAGTTTAGGTTTCCTTGTCTTCACAATCTTAAGTTTCTGGCTTCTGATTGGTGGAGAGGAGGAATCACCCCACCCTTGCCGGTGGAAATCCAGATTTTGCATGTGACCTTCACTTGTCTTGGACCCGAGCTAAGAGAAGCATCCTTCTATAAGAAGTAAGTAGTTTTTCATTTTATCAGCTTTGCTAGCAAATTAAATAAGATTTGGGCTTTAATAAAAAATAGTTCGTTAAAAAAAAGAAGGTTTTTTATGTTTACTTTTCAATTAAATAATAAATACATTTTAATTAATTTTCTGGGGTTGATTTGTTCCTAGGGTTGCAGTTTTGGGGGCTTGGTGTCCATGCAGTCAGGTTTTGTGAGTAAATGGCAAATTATAAATTTTACAATATTTTTAAGTTTGTGTCACAGTAATTTTACAGTACATAAACAGCAGTAATTTTAGAAAAATGGTCAAGAATCTCTCCTCCTTTTTGAGTATATGAAGTGGATTTTAATTTTCAATAAACCTTTTGTTTCGACATGGATCTTCTTAATTATTTCCATCTCCATAGGTGGTACACTGTTTTGAGATAGCCCCGAAACCGCGGGGAAATCGAACAAACACACGCAGTCAGGATCGCTCATCACCACCATCAAACTATACTTTTACCGCCAGTTGGGGGCTCTTATTTCTACCACGATGCTCTTCCAAGACTTCGCCTGTATATTGGTCTCCTCCCTCCAGCCTGTTTTCATTCCTTTGGTGTAGTGTTGCCTAATTAGACTGATGCCCATAACAATAACAAACACTAACTGTTATGGTGCCGGTGTTATCAGCAGAACAGGAACTGAATATGTAGGTCCATGCAGACCGACAATTTATCTTTCATGTTTTCTTTAACATTTTTTTATTTGGAAACTAATGCCAAAAAATGAGAAAATTCCATTCCTGGCCATTTCAAATCTTAAAGGGTCACTCGTTTAAGCCTGTGATGTACAGGGCCGGTCGGAAGGCCATGCCATGCAGCCGCATGGGGCGCCGGCCTGGGTGGGGCGCCACAACGCAACAGCATTTTTCCAAAATTTGAAAATACAAAGTTTTTGATTTTGCAGGCGTCAAAAACTGGGACTGAAACTGAAAGTTAAATGTTTTCTATCTGAGGTGGTTTACATCATTTTTCATCTATCAAACTCTGATATAAAATACTCAACTAACAAAATCTATGTCTGTTCCTGTACACCTTAACGAGCTTCCATGTGCGTCAAACATTTTTGAGCTACTGAGTATGTGTGTGGAACTATATGTAAAATGGTCAAATATTCCTATCGATTGTTATAATTTTATCGCCAACCATGTTCGCACCGCATAAAGCGGCTAGCTGCCACGATGACGGAATCTCATCACAGAGATACATTTTTTAGCTGGTGAATAACGCTGGATGGCCAAGCATCTGCATTTTACGGGAAGAACATTTTCCCACTCCGTTGATTAAGATCACGGCATTATTCGATGCTTACATAAAGTAACCATTTAACAATAGTCTGAATTCGTTCGTGTGTACCTATGTGTGATAGCAATCGGATGGCCAATAGTGTTGGCAAGTCAAATACGGTGGGTAGTGTAACTTTAACTGGATGATTTATGTATAATTATAACCCCCATTACATTAGTCATGTTTACCTTATAAAATATGTACTGGATTGTGTTGTTGTCTCAGGTAACGTATTAAAACTGTTTAACTAAACAATTGAAAATCGTAATCGTTTAACCTTAAATAAATTAGATATACTCTGCTATTTTGAAGAGATTTTTAATGTCCAAGCAACTCGGAATAGTATACAGAATATGCAACCACCATTTGATAATATTTCTCCAGGTAAAAAAAGATAAAAACAAACAAATTCAGTATATAATCCAAGCTTCACACAACTTACTGTGTGTTAAGATTCTTTTTCTACATTAGGGCTCTAAAATATTGGCCTTAAAAGAAAACAATTGCAGTTTTTAAAAATTTGAACTAAAAATACAAAAAATGTATAGGTTAAACAACAAATAATAGTGAAACTATTTTGTTTTCTTCTATTTAAAAAATACGATATTTGTATGGCAGTTTTGTATGCAAATTGGCATTGCATCAAAATTTTACTTCCGGTAATAAACACTGATGTCTCCATTTTTGACATTGATCGATGTACTCTTAGTTAGGTAAATAAATGTTGCAACGTTTTATTTATATCTGTAATTGGTGTAAGTTTTATAAAATGTTTAATTTTATCTATAGAATACAATAAGCTTTAAAAATTTAAAATTGCCATAGTTTAAAAATTCGAAATTTTAAAAAATGTAGTTTTAACATGCAATATTATTGTGCCAACTGCCGATTTTATTCCGTATCTAAAAAAGTTTTTAAGATGCCATCGATTAATTAAAATTATATATACATAATAACCCCCGTTGCAGCAGACCTGCGTACTCAGCAAATTTCCAAATTAGTGATACTAATTTTGACCAGATGAATCTGTCAACAAAATTTTATCATGTACAGTACTCATAAATAGGAAAATAAATTATTATATTCTCCTTATGATAAACATAGGGATGAGAGAGTATGCAGGTATGCTGGCCTGGGGAACACTGAAAGTAGGTATTTTTACCAACAAAAAAATTATTTTGACCATATGAAGCCATATAGGCTACTAAGTTTCATCAATATCTGTCCATAAATATAGGAATTTATTTTCTATAATACCCCGTCGCAGCAGACCTGCGTACTCAGCGAATTTCCAAAGGATCTTGAGATTTTGTATTTTCCCCATAAACACCATAAAAATGAGTATATAGGTTTGCTGCCATGGGATGTTGTTAGAAAATGTTAGTTTTGCTAGAAAATGTAATAGGTAACGTAAATATCAAAATGTATCAATATTCGACACTTTTTAATTTTCTCCATAAACCCCATGGGGGTGAGTATGTAGGCTTGCCGCCACATGGGTGTTGTAAGCAAATATCAGTTAAACCCTACCTAGTGAATGTACATACCAAATTTTATCAAGTTCTTCCAATAAATAAGCGAGATACAGGGTTTTGTTGATTTCCCATGAGATTAACATTGGAAACCTATTTTTAGCTTTTCTCCGTAACCTGTTAGGCCAAATTAAAAATTAAAAATATTAAATTGTTTTTTTAAGCTCTTTTAAATGGTTATAGTTAAAACTGTTTAATTTCAAAAAGTAAGGTTCAAAAATGCCAAAAACCCATTTTTGACCCCTTTGAAACCCCATAAAACCCAGTTCCCATAACATACATACTCGTATTAGAGTATAGGATAGGACAGGACAGGATAAATCATTTAATCTGTCGCAATTGTGGTGATACGAAAATTTTGAGTGTCTTGTATTATTACAAGCACAAATAGTCATTGCCGCTCTCGAAATGTCTCAAACATATACAATTCTCGAATGGCAATGTTGTGCTTTGCACAAATAGGTAGCTGTTTCACAGAAAGTGGTTCGGTTTCGCTGTCGACGAAGGACGTTTCCCGGGTCTAGCGCCTAGCGTGACATTGGGGTAGGTCCGGGGTGGAAATCGATGCACCAACCCCCGCACCCCCCCCCCCCCCCCACCACCACTGGCCGCCACCCCAACACCGACACACAACAAGCGACAAGACATTCAATCACTCTCCGGAACGCCGTAGTAACAAAGACCTTGGCTTATTTCGGACCAGTTGTTTGTGAAACTTCAGGGAAGAGTTCACTCTCCGTGTCCCCTTTCGGCTCTTTGATGCGTAATGTCTCAAACACAAGTTAGAACAGAACTTTGGGAAATAAGTTTTATTGTTTAAACTTAGTTGGACTTCCTCATGAAACTAAATTTTTATCTCTGCTTGATTTTGGTATGGAATGGAAACCAAGTTAGCTGGTGAGCATAGTGAAATATTATGATTATTATTTACTGTCGGCTTTTTAGTTTTGTCAAGTTTATAAACCAGTACCTAGAGACCGAGATTTGCTCGGTAAACTCATGTAACTTGTACAAAGAGCTCGTTCGCTCCGCGTGTTTTTTTTTTTTTTTTTTTTTTTTTTGAAAAATTAATTTAAAATCCAACGATGTAAAAACTTTGAAAATCGGTTCATAAATAAGCGAGCTAGAGCGATTTTACTGATTCTAGCCACGGTCGTACCGCTTCACCGGGAGCAGTTTTGGTTTATTCTTTAAAAATACAAAATGGTGGCTGTACGGGTAACTATGGAGTTTTGGAAATTTTAAATATGATATTTTGGCTTGTCTTTGGTCCCGAAATAATACCTGAAAAGGTCGGTAGAAAGATCAGAGACACCCTGTATAGTCGTTTATGTGTTATTAGTGTTTCCCTAAAATATTTTGAACATCATAAATAAATTTTCCACACTCCACTCTCAAGTCAAAAGTCCCCATCAACTTACAGCTCCAGCATCTGAATGTAGTGGCTTGTGTTTAGGCCTACATCCAGTGTAAACCAACAATGGAGCACAGTAATCAACACAACCTAATAGTTGTGTGCGGTGTTTAAGCTGACGTGCACAGTTTAAATGCCAACAAAATTCTCGCGTAACATAGAACAATGCGGGAAACCCGACCTCAAATGAAAGACCATAAGCCGGAAACGGCGGGCGCAGATTGTCGTTCGCGGGAAAATTGCTCTAAATTCAAGGAACTTAAAATTGATGCTTGATATGATGCACGCAATAGGAAGTTTCCTCCAAGTTCCTCTAGCAGTCTTCCCTGAAGATCCTAGAGGAAACTTTATTTGCCTCTGGCATATCATGTACGAAAAATCATTTTTGTCTTGAACTCAGCTTATTGGCTATGGGGGAGGGAGGTTTTCCCATAACCCATAGTACTTGCAGTCAGCATACAATAGTAGAAAACCTTGCCCGCGCCCAATCAAGGGCCGACCGAGATGGAGCGGATCACGGTGTGTGTGTGTGTGTGTGTGTGTGTGTGTGTGTGTGTGTGTGTTTGTGCGTGTGCGCGCGCGCGCGATGTTTTTGTTTACAACCGGTGGGCGATCGTGGCGCGCCGGCGCCGCTCCATCGACCGGCCGTGGCAGTGGCGGCAGTTTACAGGAGACCGACAACGTGGCATCAACACACGGCCTGGCGTCGCCGGCGCTGCTTGTGGACGATGTCAAATCTGGAAGGTCGAAAATAGTCGGCTGCGTAAGGTGTCATGCTCGGGCCAGCAGTAAAAAGGTTTGGTGGGTGCATCAGATATCAAGCTTAGCTTGGACTATTGAAATCTTTCCAGATTTGACGGGTACATCAGTCTACAGAATAACAATTTTTTATGGTCCACCCAAGTTAGAACATATAACGCACCCTCTAAATCTGGGTAAAAAATCGTCCAACTTTGTCGTCACCGGTTTTGATGCTCAGTCCTGTCAGTGGTGGCCAGACGCGGTAGACTGTCCATATGCAGGGTGCCGAGACGCGGTAGACTGTCCACTAGCAGGGTGCCGAGACGCGGTAGACTGTCCACTAGCAGGGTGCCGAGACGCGGTAGACTGTTCACATGCAGGGTGCCGAGACGCGGTAGACTGTCCACTAGCAGGGTGCCGAGACGCGGTAGACTGTCCACATGCAGGGTGCCAAGACGTGGTAGACTGTCCACATGCAGGATGCCGAGACGCGGTAGACTGTCCGCATGCAGGGTGCCGAGACGAGGTCTAAACTGTCTACATGCAGGGTGCCGAGACGCGGTAGACTGTTCACATGCAGGGTGCCGAGACGCGGTAGACTGCCCACATGCAGGGTGCCGAGAGGCGGTAGACTGTCCACATAGGATGCCGAGACGCGGTAGACTGTCCACATGCAGGGTGCCGAGATGCGGTAGACTATCCAAATGCAGGGTGCCGAGACGCGGTAGACTGTCCGCATGCAGGGTGCCGCGACGAGGTCCAAACTGTCTACATGCAGGGTGCCGAGACGCGGTAGACTGTCCACATACATGGTGCCGAAACGCGGTTGACTGTCCACATGCAAGGTGCCGAGACGGGGTAGACTGTCCACATGCAGGGTGCCGAGACGCGGTAGACTGTCCACATCCAGGGTGCCAAGATGCGGTAGACTGTCCACATGCAGGGTGCCGAGACGCGGTAGACGGTCCACATGCAGGGTGCCGAGACGCGGTAGACTGTCCACATGCAGGGTGCCGAGACGCGGTAGACTGTCCACTAGCAGGGTGCCGAGACGCGGTAGACTGTCCACTAGCAGGGTGCCGAGACGCGGTAGACTGTCCACATGCAGGGTGCCAAGACGTGGTAGACTGTCCACATGCAGGATGCCGAGACGCGGTAGACTGTCCGCATGCAGGGTGCCGAGACGAGGTCTAAACTGTCTACATGCAGGGTGCCGAGACGCGGTAGACTGTTCACATGCAGGGTGCCGAGACGCGGTAGACTGCCCACATGCAGGGTGCCGAGACCCGGTAGACTGTCCACATGCAGGGTGCCGAGAGGCGGTAGACTGTCCACATAGGATGCCGAGACGCGGTAGACTGTCCACATGCAGGGTGCCGAGATGCGGTAGACTATCCAAATGCAGGGTGCCGAGACGCGGTAGACTGTCCGCATGCAGGGTGCCGCGACGAGGTCCAAACTGTCTACATGCAGGGTGCCGAGACGCGGTAGACTGTTCACATGCAGGGTGCCGAAACGCGGTTGACTCTCCACATGCAAGGTGCCGAGACGGGGTAGACTGTCCACATGCAGGGTGCCGAGACACGGTAGACTGTCCACATCCAGGGTGCCAAGATGCGGTAGACTGTCCACATGCAGGGTGCCGAGACGCGGTAGACTGTCCACATGCAGGGTGCCGAGACGCGGTAGACTGTTCACATGCAGGGTGCCGAGACGCGGTAGACTGTCCACATGCAGGTGCCGAGACGCGGTAGACTGTCCACATGCAGGGTGCCAAGATGCGGTAGACTGTCCACATGCAGGGTGCCGAGACGCGGTAGACTGTTCACATGCAGGGTGCCGAGACGCGGTAGACTGTCCACATGCTGTGTGCCGAGACGCGGTAGACTGTCCACATGCTGTGTGCCGAGATGCGGTAGACGGTCCACATGCAGGGTGCCGAGACGCGGTAGACTGTCCACATGCAGGGTGCCGAGACGCGGTAGACTGTCCACATGCAGGGTGCCGAGACGCGACTTTCTACAGGGTGTCGTGACGGCTGCGTTTAGTCTTTTTAATAAAGATAGGCTGACAAACTCTATAATCCATGGTAACAGGTTCGATAATAGTAGGACAAACTTGCAAGAACCTCGAGAATCAGTAATGCAACAACTCGGGTGACACTAAACTTTTGAGATGAGATTAGTGGCGAGTGGAATATCTCTTGATTCGAATAATTTCAAACTATGTACGTCGAGAGCAAATTTTCCAGGACTTCCTTTGGGGACGTCGATTTTAGGAAGTGTAGGCCTATGTGAACTAATGTTTCAAGTTTGATTTGACCGCGATTACCCATTTGAAGTCGGGTTTGCTGCATATTTGCTCTTCAACTGATAGAGAAGATATCACGCAGATATTCGGATTTGATTTGATTTCTTGTGCAGCCTTAAGCCTTCTCTATATCACCGTTTTAGTCCCGTATATTGTAAGTAAGCATATTGGATTCTTAAAATTTAAACCCTTAACTCAAATGAAATGTAATTATTAGAAATAAATTACTGTGTTAATTAAATTTATACCTATCATTAAATAAATTACTGTAATTTAATTTAGGTATATTAGTAATAAAATACGACGATCTTGTTTATATATGCTAAACATAAACTCTCGCAGTTCCAGAAAACTTTATCTTTGCGACTTATTTTTCATAACAATTACTTTACATATAGTGTTGAGTGATGACACAAACTTCGGGGGCTGGGCTGATAAGTTATACTCGTCAATTTAAATAAAAAAAATCTTCTTATGTCTTAAAAATAATATAAAAAAATGGCGACTATAGCGGCTTACGGAAAATTGTAGGACATATATCAAGAGAACTTCTGTTTCTTGATATATGTATATAAAAGCCTTGATATAAAAGCCCCAACTTCGTTTCTTCTCGCGAAGCGTGTACTCAGTACACTCGATTCTTCCTTCTTCTTCGTTTCAACCATCTATACAAAAGTAAAATTATAATTAATTGCTAGTTCACGATCAATTGTTACTCCCTGCTGGAGTGCCGGTGTCGGCGTAATGTGAACAGTGCACTCGTGCAGGTGCCGGCCAGAAATCGGGTTAACGGCATGTCGGGTAGATGTCGGGTATATGTGAAACGAGCCTTAGAATGGCTGCCTAACCGTAATCTATTATGCGACTGAAGCTAAACGTCGTATTTACTTCATATAAGTATTTTAAACTCAACTATGACTAATATCACTTCAATTGATGTAGAAGCTCGGGAAAACTATGTCCATGCACGCGTCTCCACTAGAAAAAACATAAAACTCGATCCACAACAAAAACCGTGTACAACAACTGTCCAATATGAATATGACGATGGCCCGTCTTGCTTATTTAGGTGGTTTTACTGACAGCGTGACAAGCGCTGCCCCTAGCGGCATTTTCCGGAAACTGATTTTGTCCGATACCGGCCGCTGTCCGATACCTGCCGAACTTCCCCTAAATAAAAAAAATCTTCTTATGTCTTGTAAATATTAAAACAAAATGGCGACTAGCGGGTTACAGAAATTTTTTGGCCATATATCAAGGGAATTTTTGTGTTTAAATTGTCGAGTACAATAAGTTTAAATGTAAAAAGGTTTGATGAACACCCTGTAAAAAAATCACAGAAAATGTCGTACGGATGGGGGACTAGGACTACACCCTGTCATGCTCACACTACGCTCATGCACGCACTCACACATTGTGGATGGAATATTTCGAATATTTGTCTTTAAATTCTATCAAAGGAAATCAGGTCCATATTCATTAAACAATAAGCTACTCTTTTCTAGTTTGTTTTTTTGTTGGAGCCTATTGCAATCAATTTCAAAGCCATTCAAATCTCATCTTATATCCTATACTCTTTATACGAGCAATGTTTGCTTGTTTGCTTGCTTGCTTGCTTGCACAATTATCTCAAAAACGGCTCCGACGATTTCCTTCAAATTTTGGAATATGGGGGTTTTGGCCACCAGAAATCGATTGGAGCTGGTCCCATAGCTGGGAAAAATCCGGTTTTCGCGCTAGAGCCCTTCAAAGATCCCATGTTATCCTTATGGAAATTTTTTAACTGAACAAAAATCAGCTGATAACTGTAGATAAAATAAACCAATGTGTTACATCTTTAACCTGTGGTTTTAGGAAAATCATACCAATGTGCAGCAAACCTTCCGCCTGGCGAGTGAGCGGAGCGAACGAGCTTTGTGTGAGAAACGAAAGTAATAATTTTACCGAGCTTAAGCTCGGTCCCCCTGGTACTATATACTCTAAAACAAGCTCCGTTTGTCCGGGCAAACTTTTTTTTCGCTCCAAGGATTTTTGATTTTTTAATTGAATATGAGGGTTTTGGCCACCAGAAATCGATTGGAGCTGGTCCCATAGCTGGGAAAAATCCGGTTTTCGCGCTAGAGCCCTTCAAAGATCCCATGTTATCCTTATGGAAATTTTTTAACTGAACAAAAATCAGCTGATAACTGTAGATAAAATAAACCAATGTGTTACATCAATGAATACAAAAACGTGGTTACATCTTTAACCTGTGAAGGAAAATCATACCAATGTGCAGCAAACCTTCCACCTGGCAAGTGAGCGGAGCGAACGAGCTTTGTGTGAGAAACGAAAGTAATAATTTTACCGAGCTTAAGCTCGGTCCCCCTGGTACTTTGTATTAAACTAGATACTAACTTAAAATCCAGTTTTTTTTTATTCCGCGAGCTTCGTTCCTCTGTTTCAGCTTGGAAATTCTCCAAGGCGTGTTAACGACGAGACGGCGGTTCTACGTAGTGCGAGAGAGAGAGGGGAGATGCGACATTGCGTGGGTGCGAGTGAGAGGGAAAACGGAGTTTAAAGGGGATAGACTGATAGCGCGCGAGAGTGAGAGAGGAATCGATGACTCGGGGCCGGCGCAGAGAACCCGTGGATTATACAAGTTTTAAATTATGGAAGGTCCACGTCGGCAATTATGGGCGGTTTGGGGCGAAAATTTGATCAACAGCCTGACGGACTTGGCGAGGGAATTTTGGCAGAAAGGGATTTTTGGTTTGGATATACAGTAATGATTCTTACCAGGACTGCGGAGAACATATACAACAGTTTTCCCCAGTCCTGGATTCGTACGCTTATTCGGTGGTCACCCAAGACTGAAGGCCTATGCAATGCGGCTGGAATTTGTATTATCGCATTAATTTGTATTATTTGCATTAAACTACTCTATAAAACTGTGGGGAAGCTCATCAATTGCCAACTTAGAGTGAGTCTTGATCCTCCAAAAGAGGGCTTTAAGGACCATGGAAGGTCGGAGAAGACATGCCAGTTGTAGGAGAGTGTTTTTGGACTTGAGCATAATGACGGTAGTATCTTCGTACCCGTACATATATAACTGCAGCAGGTGTGGTGTACGAGGACTAGAAGACATCTTCTTTTACCTTCACGGACATGTACCCGCTTCGTCTCCAACTTCACCCTTCCCATACTCACAAGAGCACTGTTTGAGAGGAAACCTTTGTACACTGGGACCATCTTCCAACAGAACTAGGTGCTTGATGCTGCCAAGCTGAAAGCTGAAACCTCGTCTGAAGGAATCTTGACCCTTCTAGGCCTCCTCGATCGCGAATTCCTCTCCTGGAGACACTTCGAAATTTGACAATTTTGTTATTTTAACATTAAACCGAAACATTTAGTTTTACAAACTCATTTGTAATGACACCTGTCAAATTCATATTTTTTAAATAAAAGTTCTCTCTCGCTCGCTCTCCCTCTCTCGCCCCCTCTCTCCCTATAATCCCTCCTATAAAATCTCTCTTATAAAGGTTCACTGTTTCACTGCATAGGCCTAATTTGTAGATCCGAAAAGAGAAAATGTTAGGCACATTATTGATCGATTCATAAAGGGGATGTTCAACAAACTTATAGCCTACTGAATTTGTAAAGTGCAGTACCTACATTTAGTGTAGCTGTGCATAATCGTTGCAAATTGTTGAAGAATATGGTATGATTGAACCAGCGACCAAGGAATCCTTGGTCGCTGGATTGAACATTATTTTTAAGAGGAGAACATGTGGGGTTATTGGTTTTTTAATGAAATGCAATAACTGCCAATAAAACCTCGCTTATGTATGTGCTTTATTAAGGACACATTCCCCTTACGCTCTCCCAACTCAAGTTTATGTTTATATTAACATAAACTGGGTCCAGCGGAGATTCCAGCATCCGGTGTAATGGCTGTGGAATATTTAACCGTCGGGCCGTGTCACTCATGTCAGAATAAACTGGGACTTTCAAGTTGTATTATACTCGCGCATACATAACCACCCAAAGTTGGTGATTTACATTTATTTCTCCTACAAAATTATGTAATAACCCTTAATAATTTTGTAAAACCTTCTTCAATGTCTAAATTGCTAAATATTTAATTTAAGCTTTTGCAATTTAGCTAACTTTTGTTTTGCTCATTTTTACCAGTTTCTCATAACGTATGACATACCGCATAGGGTCTACTATTTTGACGCTCTTGCTAAGAGAAAAATATGGAAGTTATAATACATTTATACATGTTCTAGTGGTGTATTGACATTCGTTTTATGTACTGTAATAGCTTTTACTAGTTAAACATAATTGTTGAGATATTTACATAGTTATAATAAGCAACTCGTTTTCTTCAAAACCGTATGTTTTTCAATCAATTTTAATAGTTATTGACCGGTTAAGAAGCGTATAAGTGAGCGCACGCACCAAAGTTTCAATTAATTGCTCATTTTACGTTTTTGCCTGCCCTTCAGGACACGGGGTGCGGTTTTTGGTTAGAGTTTTGCCTTGCGTCAGCATTCCAGGTGTATATAGAGTTCTTGTGACCATGTTTTAATGTTGCGACATATTTGTTTTTTAAAGTATGCCTTGAAAACCGAGATGTATATACAAATCAAACACTTCTTTTATATAGAGTTCTATGAACATGTGTAACTACACGGCAACTACAGTCTATAGTAATGCATTGTAATCCTTTCTTTTCAAAGTTAGGCTACAGTGTTATGTCCTGTTTTGAGACGATAAGCCTACTCTCTCTCCACCGTGACCCGCTGGAGCCGATACTGCTGGCAGCGCCGCTGCGGACTGTCTGAGCTGAAGTAGCGAAGTAGCTGAACCGGCTGAACGTGAGTTTCTCCCATCCACTACTACCGCCGCCTCCGCCACCGCCCCCGCCAACCTGGCCACGCCTCCTCACGTGACCATGATTGCATCCCCGCGGCATGAGGCAGCGCGCTGCGTACTCCGGGCAGCAAGCACTCCACCACCACCGCCCGCGCCTGGACCCAGATGTGTGCTGTTGTTTACATATTTTTTGGGAGGGACCGGGAATTTAATCTACATGCGAGTAGCAATGTGATAACTTGAGGTCAGTTATACAGTCCCATTACATTACTGTGATGGGTACAAAAACACAACCATAGGCATCTTCTCGGGATAGTACATGCCCCCGCCCAACTTTAAAAAAGTTTTATCAGAAAATAATAAAGAACTACAGAGCTGATAGTATTCGTTGATTAACTTCTGCTTTGTTATGTGCGTCCCCCTAACCATTTGAGCCAAAACATATTAGCCCATGAAACAAATCTTTTATAGTCCGTTTTTTTAAACCTGATCCTTCTCGAGAAAATTGGGATGGGGGAGGGGTATAAACTGTAAACAAAAAAATTAAACTGTAAACAACACATTTAAACTCGTGACAAACGTGTGTCGAGTATCACATTTCCTCAAATAACGTTTTAAATAATTTATAGTATCTTTCAGTAACTCCTAGTCAGCTGTTATATTTCTAAGCCAAACCTATTCCTTGTTAAAAAGTAAGAGTTCAAAAGTAAACTGATTAAAAAACCACTGCTACCAATAATATAGTAAAACCATTGACTATGTACACTGGTAAAACTGATGCACATTATGTTGTTGTGTAAAATTACCAGCTGGGATATGCAACAGTTAAATCAAACAAAAACAACAAAAAACCAACAAAAAAACCAAAGGGCTTCAGCCAATGGGATAGTAGCAAGTGTAAACAAACCCCCTCCACCATCTTTCCCTCGAAGGATCAGGTTAAAAAAAAAATACCCCCGTCGCAGCAGACCTGCGTACTCAGCGAATTTCCAGTGGAATTTCAGATTATTTACTTTCCCCGTAAAAACACCATAGGATCGAGTATGTAGGTTTGCTGCCATGGGGTGTTGTTAGAAAATCTAAGTTAATCAATAATTGGTGAATGTAAACACAAAATTGTATTAAGCTCTGGCAATTTTTTATTTTCCCTATAAACCCCATGGGGGTGAGTATGTAGGTTTGCCGCCATAAGGGTTTTGTAAGCAATTATAAGTTAAGCCCTATCTAGATAATGTACATACCAAATTTGATTAAGTTATGTCAATAAATAAGCAAGATATAGGGTTATTTTGATTTCCCATAAGAATAACATGGAAAACACATTTTTGGATTTTCCCCGTAACCAGTTATGCTAAGATGAAAATTCAAAATACCAAATTGTTTGTTTTTTTAAGCTCTTTAAAATGGTTTCAGTTAAAATTGATGAATTTTGAAAATTGCGGTCGAAAAATGCCAAAAACCCATTTTTGACCCCTTTGAAACCCCATAAAACCCCGTTCCCATAACCCGACAATGCTGGTTCGCGAACTCATGAAAATAGACCTGGTCTTACACCTTCATACCAAATTTCATCAAAATCGGAGGTTCCCTTCAAAAGTTATCGGTACCACGGACACATATATATATAGATAGATAGATAGATAGATAGATATATATATACATATATATATATATGAAAATGAACGAATGGTGTTTTTGGCTTCTGGGGACCTCAAAATGAAAAAGTAAAGTGGTCCCGGGCTTAGGTCTTACCATGACTACTACCGTAATAGCGTATTCCCTATAGGGAAATTCGCTAAAAGGACTATATTTTGCTGTGGAGTCACCAAACGCATTTCAGCCAATGATCAATTCAATTCGTTTGTTTGCAAAATGCTTAACAGGTAGATTCCGGGATACAATGTAGCATTTAAAAAATCGATGATGTCTACACTGTAAAAACTGTTTACTTGATGGCCTATAAATATTATAGAGTTAAATTAAGTAAGATTTATTCTTGATATACAGACATCACTATAGTATTTGACAACAAGAATATTTTTGACTTGTTGGTTTTTATTTGAATTAACACACCACTACTGTGACGTCATATCTCTAAGCACTCCGGCCTGGTGTGCAGTTGCTGACCTTGCTATAACATAGACTAATAATACATAAACTCATCTGCATCTGAAATAGTCATAGGTTACCTGGAAAGGAGTGCAGGTACTGTAAGCCAAAATTTCTGGCAAAGCTCTGCGTTATAGTCGTACCTAGTAGGTGGGAATGCATTTATTGAAATCCAATCCGGCTAGCAAAGTCCTCTCACTCTGCGTCGTTAGTCGTACCTACCTAGTAGATGGGATTTTGGGAATGCCTACATAACAGCGCCTATGAGTGTTTCGGGCTCCAGACATTTCCTTGTTGTGTGGAACTTATTGTCCGACGTCATTATCCCAGCCTAAGCCGTTTAAATATAGGCTATACCCAATTTGGCGACAGTATACAGTAGGTCCGTTTCACCATCACCACTGTTGACTACATTATTCCAAGAACGGTCAATAATTTACTCCGAAATAGTTCTTAAGTTACTGGAATTATATCATAGTCTCACGTTATCTATATAATCAGCAGATTTTTTACATTCAAATAATTAGTATCTAGACCTCTAAGTCTATAACAACCGACTTTTCTTTTCTGTACGCCTACAAATATAACGTTAACACGTGTTTTGCGTGTTATTTAGGCCTATTAAAGAAATAAATAACAACCGAATATCGGTTTATTAAAACCATCGATGTCAAACAACCGATTTAGTGAATCCTCATTAAAACTAGTCTCTTATTATTAAAATGGTAAAAACTAAGTACAGAATAAATATTAAATACCTTATAAAATGAAATTCAACTCTGGCGACTCAAAATTTAAAAATCCGAAAAAACAAAGTTGTAACATCACTTTTATCGTGGTAAGCCGGGGGATTAGCATATACCATTATTGACTTATAGCCAACATACGGTTAACATAACAAATGTTTGATCTAAAATTGAAAAAATAATACTAGGCTATAACTTATCATCAATTAAAAATTGTTGATTTCACTCTATATTGGTTAGTCAAATGTAGGCCTATTTTTAGCAAATAGTCAAATATTTACGCGTTTATAGGGGCCTACATGTTGAAGAAACTCTTTTTATATATTAGCACTTTTAAATCAAGATGACTGTAGTGCCAGGTGAGCTACATCTCAAAAGAGCAATGCGGTGTCAGTTTAAAAAAGTGTTAAGAAACCAATAACATGTTACTCTTTGTTACCTGCAAGTATTGTCAACTCTACAGGAAACAATAATCGTTCTCCTTGCGTTGGAGATTTTTCGGCTCAATTATTAATAAAATAAGGAATTTCAAAACAAATTAGGGTAAAATTTATGGTTTTAGATTTACCTTAATTGTTAATTTTGTCATTACCTTAATGGTCCAAATGCAAAATAGAGTAATATGGTGTCGTTACGATAAATATCGTACCTGTGGCAAGACTGCTTCATTCGCCTTTTCAATCAGCTGTGTAATGGTAAACATTATAACGTAACTTGACTTCCGTTTTAGTTTTGACGCTTCATATCTGGAACACAAAAAATAGCTATTCAGCTGACCTTAGGAAGAAGTCATGCTTTTTGCTCTACAGACCTTGCTAAATGCCTGTCAAAAGAGTGTGATCATACAATGGCACAATGGCACGCCTTTTTAGGTGAACCACGGTGAACCAATGTTTCTGGTCAAAACAGTACCAGCGTAAACACTTCTCTATGATGCCACAAACATGCCGCGCCGTCGAGGGATGTTTTACCCCTCCCCAGTTTATACACCTGCGTCTTGCATCCCTCAGTACAGTGCAACAAAATATGCAAATCACCCCCCCCCCCTCCCACCCCCTCCACCCACCACCACCATCCCACCTGAGCTGGTGCCTGTACCGCACTTTTTGTCGGACCTTTTTCGAATGACTGTTTATAGCAGCCCTTATGCATATGTTAAAACTTCTTAAGAAAAATTTATTTTGTGCTTGTAGCTTGATTTTATACACAATTAGTGAATTTTAAGGAAGAAAAGGAAAGTCCCTATACGCGCAAAGGCCCACGTCCGCGTCCGGGTGCGGGTTCGTCTGAACAGGATTTTACTATGTTGAAAAACATTGTAACATTGTCCCTCCAAAGTGTACTCAAAGCATATAGGAGGAACGCGTTTGAAAGTGATTGAGGAGTAGTCTACTTAGAGTAGGTCCATGTCGATTGCTTCACACCTTGAAACAATACTATCAAGATCTTTCTGGAGGGTTACGGCTAGGCAATCCTGATGTTCTTGTAAACTTTTCGCATCATCAGCGATTAATATTGTTGAGCAAAATGTTGTTGTACTACTGTACGATATTTCGCAATCGGTTAAAACAGTATAAGCACATCTTATTTTGAACATGGATTTAATGGGGTCGTTTCTCATTAAAGTATAGTAAGAAAGGAGAGTATAAATTGGAGGTTGGTAGCACTGGCAACTTCAAGATGGTCGAGCCCGTTTTAGCTCCATAATTAAATTAGTTTTTTAAAATACTTAAAAGTGCTTTAGAGTGATTAAAATTAGTTATTTCGTAAGTATACAAGACTTTGATCAGGAAAATGCATTAAACTGTATCTGATACCCGTGAGAATTAGTTAATATCAATCACTGTACTACTAGCCCAGTCAACAATCTTTGGCCAGATGGCGTCATCTTACATAACTAACTTAGTTGTGACCAAGTGAATTATTGTCCTATTCCTATAATTTACATGTTGATGACTAAAACAAAATGACTAAACCTAAGGTAACTAATAGTGATTCTAGCAAATGTGGCATTTGCTGCAAAGTTGTAAAAGACAATTGTCGAGCTGTACAATGTGAATCAGACTGTGAATTGTGGTATCATGCTGCTTGCCTAGGCATGAATAACCACGAATATAATACTTTGGCTGTTTCGGATAATAAATGGTTCTGTGAAAAATGTTGCTTAAGGGACTCCAATAAAACACTAAGGCTAGAGATAAGTAATCTAACTGAAGTTATCAATTCCTTGCAAAATGATTTAAAAGAGTATAAAACTCTGTATGAAGACACTCTCAGACAGAATACCAATTTAAGTGAACTCGTTATTGTAAGAGAACAAGAAATAGTTAGAATCAGTGCTGAACTGGAAAGTTTAACCAGGGAAAACAGGACGCAGTTTTCTTGGACTTCGGTCTCTTTAAAAGAATACCCTCCTCTTACCCTTTCAAATAGATTTTCATGTCTTCAGTCGGAGGATAAGGAGCCGACTAGCAGGGAGCATAGTCAAAACCTTGGAAACACTACACATATCTCTCATAATGGGTCTGGGCCTAGCCCTAGGCCTGGGATTGGAAGCAAATCTCGCTCTGCTGCAGCGGAGCCCTCATCTAGTACACCCATCAACCAGAAACGATGTCCAAGTGCCCGGTCTGACGGTGTCAGACTCAATTTGAATAAAGTAAACAATAAAGACTGTGATTTACCTAGGCCTAATGTTTCCAACTCTTCTGTCGCTGTTTCGGACAATCAAGTTCTAACTGAACTCGTCAGTTCTAATCCTCCTAGGCCTACAAATGTGAGTAAGACTATAAACTGTTCAAATAGGCCCAGGCCTAATAGGCCTAATACAAATCCTGTTAAGCGTAAAAGTAAAGTGATTTTACTCAGTGATAGTCATGGTAGGGACTTAGGGATGAATTTAAAAATTAGGCTTAGCAGTGAATACAATGTCTTGTCTTTCTGCAAACCGAGTGCTAAAATGTCTGAAATCCTAAATGATGCAGTTAGGCTAAGTGAAAATTTGACCAAAGATGATTTTGTGGTGATAAATGCTGGGAGCAATGATATTAGGCATAACCTTAAAACTGTCTTGTCCCAGAAGGTTATGGACATGATAAATTCTTTAAAACTAAAAACTAATGTAACATTAGTCACTTTGCCTCTTAGGTATGACAGGCCTGACCTCAATGAAATAGTTTATAGGTGCAATATGGACTTGTATGAAAATGAGATCACTGATGGCTGTTCTATTGTAGCATTAAATTCATATAAAAGGAGATGTTTCACGCAGCATGGTCAACATCTGAATAGATTTGGTAAAGCAAAACTTAGTATTGACATTAAGGATTGTGTTTTGAATGTTAAGAGCGGCTCTGGTTCTTTTTTAGAAACAATTTAAATGTTTTAGGAGATTTATTGGTTATACCTAGGCCTAATGGCAAGGGTATCTCAAAGGATGCAATGTTTGTCAATAGTCCCATAGTCAATGATAATATTAAAGTACACTCTGTCAACTTTTTGAACATTCTACAAGTTAACAGCCAGTGTATAAGGAATAAAATTTTATCTCTTGAACATCTTTGTACTTTAGAAAATATTAATGTAATCTGTATGTCAGAACATTGGCTAACATCTGAGCAAGTAGGGTTGTTTGTTCCTGAGAATTTTATAACTGCTAACATTACGTGTAGATCAAAAAGTAAAAACGGGGGTTCAGCTATTTTTGTGAGGGAGGGACTTGAGTTTGAATTAGTCAATCTTGATAATTTTACATCTGAATTCAATTGTGAACTTTGTGCCATTAAGTTGATTAGGGAAAATACATTTGTTATCAGTGTTTACAGATCTCCAAACGGAGATGAGGATATTTTTTTTGATAGTTTTGAAAGGGCAGTAAAAAGTATTTTAAGGAAGGGGGAGAGAATAATTGTTTGTGGGGATTTTAACATTGAAATGCTAAATATTGTTGAACCAATTTCTGTAAAGTTTTTGAACTTGTTGAGAATGCTCGATTTAGTATGTACAAATAAACTTCCAACTAGAAATAAGTCCTGTATTGACAATGTAATTGTGAATTTCTCAGAGGAATTTTATAAGGTAACACTTTTGCGAGGATGTTTTGCTGACCATGATCCACTGCTTTTTAAATACCGTACAACTGTAGCCTCAACAGTTAAAAAAGAACACACCACCTTTGTGAGAAAACAAAATGAAAAGCAAATAGCCCTTTTCTGTGAAGCTTTATTTTGTGAGAAATGGGATTGTCTCAATCAGTTTAATAATGTAAATGCTAAGGAACTTTTTGAAATATTTTTTAATCAATATATTAACTTGTGGTATCAATGTTCACCTCTTTTAAAACAATCTGTATCAAAGAATAAAAGTAAAGCTCACCCCAGTAAAAATAAAAAGTTGAACTGGTACAATGAAAGCTTAAAGAAAAGTAGAGACTTAATGTTAGCATACCACACAATGTATAGAAATCTTAACAAATCCTCAAACAATGTAAAGGCTCAGGCTGCTTATAAAATTTATCTTAAAATGAAAACTAATTATAGAAAAGAACTAGCTTCAGCAAAGAAAAATGCCTGTGAAAGTTATATCCAAAACTCTAGGAACAAATGTAAGGCCGCTTGGGACATCATAACACAAGAAAATACCACTAAACGCACACCTGATGTCAATCTTGACCCAGAAAAACTCAACAGATATTTTATAGATTCTGTTGAAGAACTCACTAAATCTACATCCACAAGTACATGTTTTAGGCCTATTGCAGCAGTGGACCTACTGAACACCACTTCTCTTTATGGAAATACACACTTTACATGGACGCCCATCACACCCTCTGAGGTAATTGCCACAGTTTCAAATTTTTCAAATTCAAAATCAATGGATCATTATTGGCTATCAAACTTTGTTGTAAAGAAAACCATACACTTGATTAGTACACCCCTCGCTTTCATTTTCAACACATGTTTACGGGCAGGATATTTTCCTGATCTGTTAAAGATTTCTAAAATTATTCCTGTCTACAAAAAGGGGGACAAATCTCTATGTCAGAACTATCGGCCAATTTCTATTGTTCCGATATTTTCTAAAGTTTTTGAATCTTTAATGTTGAAACAACTTAATAGCTTTTTTGAATCACAAAATATTTTGTCAGACTCTCAATATGGCTTTAGATATGGGAGATCCACTTCTATGGCCATCTCTAAAATTAATCAATCAATTTTAAACTCTTTTGAAAACAGGGAGTCAGTTTCAATGTTGTTATTTGATCTCACTAAGGCCTTTGATTGCATTCCTTTTGACATTTTGTTGAAGAAATTAGAATACTATGGATTAAAACATGACACAATTAATATTATTAAATCTTATTTAAGCAACAGGATGCAGTATGTTAGTATTAAGGGTATCACCTCAACACAATCACTTATTAAAGCTGGGGTTCCGCAGGGTTCAGTCCTGGGGCCTTTTCTCTTTATAATTGCAATTAATGATCTTCCTCGGAATTTACCTGTTGCATCTGTGATATATGCCGATGATACAACTATTTTTGCTTCCAATAAAGACCCAGATGTTCTCTCTCAAGAGATTCTGGATGCTAAAACACTTGTATTAAAATGGTTTTCCGCAAACAAGCTCATTTGCAATGAAGCCAAGACCCAAAATATAACTTTTTCTCTTGCGTATAAACAACCAGAGCAATCAGTGAAGCTTCTAGGTTTTCATCTTGATAATAAACTCAATTGGAAATCTCACATTGACCAACTCAGTAAAAAACTTTCTAGGGTAATTTATCTCTTTTGGAAATTAAAGCCACTTGTAAATCCTGAATATTTAAGATTAGCCTACTTTGGTTTGTTTCAGTCCCACATACAGTATGGTATCACTACATGGGGTCACTCCTCTCATACTCATAACATTCTCCTTCTTCAAAAGAAAATCATCCGTACTATGGCTGGGGCTGGCCCTGCGGAGCACTGCAAACCTTTTTTCATCAAATTTCGCATTCTAACCATCATCAATTTGTACATTCTTGACATTTTAATTTACACTAAAACTAATTTACATGAGTTTCACACCAGGCAGGACACTCACTCACACAATACCAGAAACAGGAAAACCCTGGATATTCCACAACACAGGCTGGCAATCACAGGTAACTCTTTTTTACTCAATTGCATAAAATTTTATAATAAGTTGCCTGAACCTATGCAAAACGAGAAAAATTTGAATAACTTCAAGAATAAAATGTCAACCTGGCTCATTAACCATCCTTTTTATTCTTTAAAAGAGTTTTTGGACTCAAAAATGACAAATGTTTTGTAACAATAGTCTGTCTTAGATCTTTAGATTTAAGTGTTTTTGACTATGCCTATTTCTTGTCATTGTACAGATCAACGGCAATAAATATTCTTGATTCTTGATTCTTGATTCTTGATTCTTGATTATAACATTTAGGCTACACATATTTATTTCCAGTTTTATTGTTTTATTTGCCAAGCTAAATAATACCTACATACTATTATTTTATATGTTTTGCTGGTACCCGTCCTGCATGTTCGGTGACACCGTATAAATTTATAATGATGATTATTAAAACCCGAACGAATTAAAGCTTTAGTGGTCCATTAATAAATAATGCATAGGTTGAACAAAAAGCACTCATTTCCGTCGTAATAGCATGGTACGGTAGGCCGTCCGATGGCTGTAGGCCACGCCCCCTGCCGGCGGAAACCACCGAACTCTCCCGAACCGTTCCGATCACCTTCTTCTCCGCAGAAACAAAAACAGTTCGTCTCGAGTTGCGAAGGTGGTTACGACGCGTCGCGTGTATTTACGTTTTTCTTATTTGCTCAACGAAAAGTGGTGGTTAAACCGGGTTTACACTTAAATATTTAAAAATACGAGTGTTAGTGAAGTGACAAAAGTGGTACACCAGTGAAAGTGTTTACAGATTTTGTGGTTTTCTTTTGGATGGCATTATTTTTGTAAGTACCTATTGTTTACCATGTACCAGATTATCCGACGGAGAAACTTTCCTATGAAACCCAACCCGAAATGTCTTATTCAGTTCCTTATTTGTGACACTGAAACGACCTGATAAATAACTTACGCTGTTAAGTTACAATTTTTATTGCACATTTTCTAAAAACTAGGACGTAAGTTTATTCGTTTGGGGTTGTTAGAGCCTACATGCTGACGAAAAGGTTGTATCTTATTTGGCTTAGTTTTAATTTAAAGGCCAAATGAAGACATTGGAGAGAGCCAATTTACTAACTAACACCTTTCAAATTTCACTATTGATGACGACATTCTCGACGCATTCTAGACCATTCTTCGCTGAATTGAAATTCTGTTATATTTAGTTTATTATTGAATCAACGGGTAGGCCTAGGCGTTCTCAAGCCCAAATAATTAAAATTTTCACATTATCTAATTAAATTTCTTGGTTTACATTGGCTTCTCAGTAAAAATGTCACAGTTCGTTTCGATGATTCAAAAGATTCTAGCAGTTTGTATGCTGTATGGGTTAAGGCTAGCTGTCTAACTTCAATAAATACTTAGCTTATGTTACGATAATAACTTAAAGCCTATTTTAAGTTGTTGCTGTAAATCAGCAAAACCTGTCATTATTTGCTAATATTTAAATTAAGTTAGATTTTTTTATGAGTTGAGTAATAAATTCTAGAATTGAATTCTACAATCATAAGAACTTTATACTAAAGCAATAATTAACAATAAATAAATATTAATGAACCACAATGTACAGTGAGGTAAGTTTATAACAATGAGCAAATTGAGTAAATAGCATGAACAAAACAGCAATATAGGCAACAACAATGTTATACTATAAACTCACACTATCAATCAATAAGTTTTAATTAACAATAGGCTACTATAAATAAATAACAATGAATTTTGTAACATAAAAATGATGACTGCTTAACAAAGAAGAAACTGCATTGAATAACAAGAACTGACACAAATGAGAATTTTCGTTTTAGTTTCAAATATTATTACAGTTCCTGCTTTTATATTTATATTTGATGTATGTGTGTGTAAACACATTAGGTCTACTGTTAGTAAATAAAAATGCTAGATAATAGCCTATCTTGTGCTGGAACCATTGACTGTACTTGATACTTACTTACTTGATACTTGTTCTCTTATTCTTTGACCAGCAATTGCTGGATAGAATGCGTCAGTAAAAACAAAAACACAAATACTAATTTTCACACAACATAATCTTAAAACGACTTAAAAAAACGACGGCGGACGTGACTTTGGCTTAATTTGAAAAGAGCGGATGGTTCAGCTCGTCGAGTCCCAGGACAACTTTAAAACTGGTTTATACTAGTTGCGAAGTTGACATTGGGTACAGCAAACGAAGTTGTCATAACACTGTGGTAAGTCTTTTGGCTGTCCACTATGACAATTTCCCTTCCTTCATAATCCATTCATGTTCAAGATAGTGGGGGGTTAATGCGAACTGCATGTAAACCCCTAGCTGGAACTTATGTAGACAGCAGGGGGTGAGGAGAAATGCTATGGGCATGGAAACCTCAAATCAAATCAAATCAAATCAAATCCATTTATTGCCAACAACAAATTCATGTACAGCAACGTCAATAACATTTTTTTTTTTATCAATAGGCTAATCTAGAGTACACAGGGGTCATGGACTCAATAAATTCTTGAACATTATAAACACATAAATCACAGAGAATTTTCCTAACGCTAACCTTAAATTTACTTAATTCTAAACATTTGATATGACTTGGTAACAAATTATAATCTTTTTGCCAAATTCGATAAAATTTTTCTTAGACATTTCCAGGTTACATTGCGTTGGTCGAAGATAAGAGCTCTGTCTCGTGAAATGATTGTGAACTAAACAATTAGACGGAAAATCTTCTAATTGCACTTAATATACAATAAACAATTTAAAATATACAAAGAAGGTACAGTTAGAATCCCAAGCTGCTTAAATAATGGCTTACAATGCGTTCTATTATTAACATTACAAATTGTCCTGACAGCTCTTTTTTGTAAAATCAAGAGTTTGCCTAATTCTCCAGAATGGCCCCATACAATAATACCATATGATAAATGACTCTGAATATGACCAAAATATATAGACTTTAATACATCAATACTTACAAAAGATCTAAATTTTTCTCAGAATAAAAATACCTTTGGCGACTCTATTACACACAACTTCAATATGAATATTCCACTTAACATTATTTTGAACAGAAACACCTAAAAATGAAACACTGACTTCATTCGGCTTTGAGATCCCAAGGCTAAATTCCATACTCTGAGTTTTACTGGTGTTTAGACAAAGTGAATTGGCAGAAGTCCAATCTTCTATAGTTAAGTTAACATCATTGACAATATAATTTAATAGGCCAGGAAGTTTATAATGTACCTGAACTGCAAGATCATCAGCATACATGAAGGCTTTAACATTATCTTTTTTAACAGCAGAAGTTAAGTCATTAACATAAATTATAAACATGGTAGGCCCCAATATTGAGCCTTGAGGAATACCTGTATCCACACTTAAATATGAAGAAAAGCAACCGTTGTAATACACAGTCTGGCTTCTTTCTGAAAGGTATGATTGTACTAATCTGAGAGAAGATTGATCAAAGCCATAATATTCTAGTTTCTTTACCAATAAATCATGAGAAATGGTGTCGAAGGCTTTCGACATATCATAAAAATTACCACAGATCTTGTATCTATTATCTAAATTATTTACACAATGTTTCATAAACTCGACAATAGCATTGCATGTGCCCCTATTAGGCCTAACCCAAATTGATCTTCTGAAAACAAGATATTATCTTCAAAATATTTAACAATTCTACTATTCAGCAAAATCTCAAAGACCTTCGCAAAACAGGTATAATTGACACAGGACGGTAGTTAGTACAATCAGTTTTTACACCTTTTTTAAACAAAGGAATAACTTTAGACATCTTAAGGCAAGAAGGAAATACACACTTTTCAATACATTCATTGAACAAATAAGTTAAAACTTCAACTATATATGGTGCAGCGAATTTCACAAATGACGAGTTAATACAATAAACATCTAGGCTGACACTGTTACTTAAGGAAAAAATAGCGCTATATACCTCTTGCACACTTATAATTACCCACAGAAAAGCTAGGACTATTATCAGTACCATTAATCTGTACCTTATTCAAATAATGTGACATATCATACTTTTGAACTAGGAATACTTTGCTTAATTGTCTGGATATTATTCAAGAAAAAATTATTAAATGTGTCACAATTCAAACCAGGGACTGGTTTGTTGCTTGAAGACTTCTCATTCACATTTAAATTTGCTTTAATAATTGACCAAATAGCTCTAGGCTTATTATTAGCCTGTAGAACTTTACTGTCATAATGATCTCTCTTCGCTTGATCTACTTCATATTTATACCTTGATCTTAATAGTTTGTAAGAGTCTCTATAAAATTCTAGATTAGTACTCTTAAACAAATTATATACAAAGAAACATTGCTCTCTGAGCATTAAAGATTTTCATTAAACCAATTAGGCTTATATGGCCTATTTCTGACTATTCCGGTTTTGACATACTTGACAGGAAAAGCAATATCTACAATGTTCACAAATATACTTAAAAAATTATCAAACTTATCATCTAAACAACCTAAAAGTATACAGAAACAACCAATTTACTTTACTAATTAATGAGACAAAATAGGTAATGTTAATATCATGAATGGGCCGAGTAATTCTTGTGAAAACAGGGGCTTTTTGATTTTTGTTTTCTTGTTTATACAAATTGAAAAGCCCAACAACAGAGTGATGATCTGAGCCTATAGTTGGTTCCACAAAAACCTTATTTATGTTATCTTCATGCAATGAAGTTGCTATGTTGTCAATACAAGAACCTTTTCCACCAGAAATTCTACTAGGCCTAGTAATATCTAAAACGGTACATTTTAATTGAAACTTTTTAACAAATGGACAAAAACTGATTTATGTACCTCATTAACAAGGAGATCCACATTAAAGTCACCACAAAGTATGACTGAAGCATTTGACTTATTATTAGCATCTAAAATACATAGAACATTACCTAAATGTTCAAGAAATTGATCAAAATTAGTCTTATCTGGAACCCGGTAAACTTCCAAACATACAACATTAAACTCTGGGATTAAAATTGCTGCAACCTCACAGACACTTGGGACTGAAAGTTCTACAAGATATGAAAGTTCTACATATTCCATATTATCACTCATAAAGAGGGCTGCACCTCCTCTATTTGATAAAGGCCTAGTATAGGCACTAACCAACTTGAAACCAACGAGCCCAACATTATGAAGGTCATTTAAGCTTGCCCAGTGTTCACATACTGCAAAAATGTTTATATTAAATTTACTTACCAGCAACTGTATTTCATCGATCTTATTAACAATGCCTTCCACATTCCAGTGTAATACAGAAAAGTTAGGTTCTAAGACACAGTTGACAAGTTTTTGGTCTCTTCCAAAAAATGTTCACTGTCTAGCTTAGGCCTGTCACTAGTCAAGTTAGGTTTGCTCCTTGGAGCTTTGTATTTACCAACAATGCACCCCTGCGGCCACAGGTTAGGATGCATCAGTTCATTAGCTAGTTCAAAAGGAACACCGACTTTAAAAGAATGATAACTGTTATATCTTGATTTAATTTGTTCACAAATATAGTCTGTTGATTCATTTAAGTTCTTCAAATACGATACTACAGCCTCAGCATTCACAGAAGTATCAAAGCCCGACAGAAACATCCAAAACATCCTTTTGGCTATCTTCAAAGTCCCATCATCAGCATTCACTTCCATAGTTCCACGGATCACTTTATTTTTAACATTAGAATTCAAAATATGACTATAAGTAGGCTTGACGGACTCTGGAACTTGTTCATCCGCCACTTCTTCAACAGTAGTCTGCAAAGGACTAGGCCTAGAGCCCGTGCTGATTGTCTCAAGGTCAGGCCTAAGGCCTGATGATCCACGATGGTTATTCAAAGGCCTATTTGTAGTAGACCGTAAGTTTCTACCACCTCTACCCTTGTAGTTGCTATCATGCCAATTCCTGTTCGAATTAGTGTAAACACGGTTCAAACCGTGAGACCCCTTATCCAAAGCATTAATGGTAGGATCCACGGGTTTATGTTCAGCCGCACTTTCACCAACATACTGGTGATTACAGTGTTGTACGTCAACTGAGCTTGATTGAGATGATTTGTTAACCACAGGCTTAAATGCCTGTTTTAGTCCATTAACCTCCTCCGCTAACCTCACATTTTCAGCTGAGACGTCTTCCAGCTTTTTATTTATTTCTACACTTTCGCTAAGTACAGCGTTTGTTGCTATAGTTAACTTTTTCACAATCTCATTAATAGCTATAAAGTCGTCCACATTACATACTTTAGCGCAGATATCGCTAATTTTAACGGAACACGTTTCACAAAACCATTTAATTTTGTCCTTCAGATCACTAATTTTACCATACTCTACAGTGTCAATGTCTACACATTTACTATGATACCACTTACTACAGATACCGTCACATACAAGAGCCATGTCATTGTTTTTAACCTTTTTACTACACTTGGGACATTCGCCATTCTTGTCATTGCCTCTCGTCATGTCGGAGTACGGGCCTAGTCCAAAGCCCAGTCTTGAGATTTTGTATTTTCACACTTTGAAATTTATCCCAAGTGAAACCAAAATCTTAATTACTTGTAAACGTTATTTAACAACATTTTGAAGTCAATTTAAGTCTCAAAAAACACTTTCCCACTACTAAAACTGTAAAATAACCGTTTAGCTGTAAAATATGTCTAGCTGGAACATATGTTCAAGGCAGCAGGGGGTGAGGAATGCGACGGGCATAGAAACCCCTAACTGGAACATGAGTGGACAGTCCCTTGTCTCACCCTTTCTCTTCCTTCAATATCCCATCCTTCCGGGGGCTTGCGCAAAATGCCCATTTTGAGGCAGACGTGCTCAACGGTTCGGCCGGGGTCTCCTTATCCACGAATAACAACAACATCAGCTCGTCGAGTCTATATAAAGGCCTCATGACCAGTCTGTCATGGATCACTGTCTTGAATCTGGTCAAACTTAGTTCTCTTACAGCTTGAGGTAGGGTGTTGAAGATCCCAATGGCACGACGCGGGTAGCTGTTAAGAGAGCGGCTAAGGCTACAACGCGGCATGTCGATGTTGTTAGCTCTGCGTGTGTTATACGCATGATGGTCTGCTCGTAGCGTAAAGCTGCCGATGTTTTCCTTCAGCAGCACCAGTGAGTTGTAGACGTACTGGCTGTAAATTGTAAGGACTCGTAACTCCATAAAGATGGGTCGGTACCGAAACTATCTTATCACTCTGCTTGAAAACAACCTGCAAGTAGGTTATTCAATATGTAATGTTACCTATTTTATTTTATTTTTATTTGCAGCTTATTGATATGCGATGTTTTCCGCACCTAAAGGCATGTTTTCAGTGTTTTTACAGGGATGAAAATGACTAAGTTTCACGGTTGATACGTGGGTTAATTTTTATCGTTAATTATATCGTGTTTCATCCGCCGTTATTGGAAGTACAGTAGGACTTTTTCACATTTGACTTACTAAATGCAATTTTAGGCTACTGTAATCACAACTTACTCCCCGCTGGCCCATAGGGGAGAGGTGGGTATAACCGGGTGGTTGGGTACAAACCGGGTGGTCGGGTTTTGACCAAGTAAGTGCTGGTACCTGGCGATAAATGCCGAAATTAACATGTAGTTGGAGAGGGAAAGTTGCGGACATTGCGCCATTAGTCTCTAAGCAGAACTCTGGCTGTTAAGAGTGTTTCTTTGTTTTTGATATTTCGTTTCCCAATGTTACAGACAGTTTGATCGCCTACTACGGAAAAACTACATGAGTTTTGTTGAAGGTGACTACACTATTGTGTAGTCTATGTCTTTATCTTTACACTGATATAAGCAATATTTCAAATTAGTTTTAAGCACTCTGAATATGTTAAGTTTTTGTTAGTTACTACCAGTGGGGTGAAACCGGGTATGACACGCGGGGTAAAACCGGATGGTATTTATACATGTTATATGATCTAAATATTTAAAATTTGATTTTTCGCTCATATATTAACTGAATATGTTATCTTTGATACTATCTTTGACTTAATTGTGTGTACTTAGTAATAAAATTTTAATCCTACTAAAAATTTTGTTTTTTGTCTATTTCCCATATACTTAACATGTGTACCCGGTATCACCCCACTAGTGGGGTGAATCCGGGTACTTGCACTTTTTTTACAAAAAAAATCACAGAAAAAAAAACTATAAGACTTATCAAGTTTTTAAAAGAAGCAAATCAAAAACAAATAAACACAAGATAAACTGAGACATTATTTAAAATTTTCTGTATAAAAACATGGCATCTACATGTCACTAAAGATTAGCCACCCGGTTATACCCCACTTTCCCCTACTACCCGGCGCTCCCCAAGCCACGTTAAAAAATCTTTCCCCAATCTAAAGCTTTTCCAACTAGAGTTTTTATATTATCTGTGTCGCCAAAGCAGGTTTATAATGTTTGGGAGGGTCGGCGAGTTTTAATCTGGATCCTGTACAATTTTGTCGTGCTGTTAAAGTGTTTCTAACAGAATTCTTGGTACATATTAGTTAGAGCTATGGATTAAATGGAAACTTCAAAGCGTAGGTGCCAATCCAATGCCGGTTTCAATACCAAGAAGTCTAATACAGTAGGCCTACATTTTAATATGTAACTTACACCGGATTTTTCAACTTAAATGATTATTATTATAAGTGTCAGCGCTTACTAATAACGTAGGTATAACTTAGTTCAGGTCAATTGAAAATGTACCGAATTGTGCAGAAAAAAAAATAGTGTGACTAAAATTAAACGACGAACTTTGTATTTTCTAAAATTCAGCAGTCAATGTGTTCTAATAATTGTATTAACAATTTTGTACTAGATCATTTGTTTAGTTTAATTTTATGTAATTTTTTAGTGTTAGCCTACTTACCTATTTTTCATTTTATTTTTGTCGTCGTTGGTGCAAATAATTAGTCTATTATAACCGTAATGTCGTTAAAAAATGTTATCATTACTGTTAATATTCTGTTTCATTGCTGGTGTTTGTTGAATGAGCTTATAATGTTACATGCACTGCACCGAACTTATTTATCATATGCCATAATGTAATGTTTATATAGAATGCAACAAAAATATGTAATGGGCAAGCGTTGGAATAATTAAAAACTCACAATTCCTATTAATCCAATTAAAACGTAAATTTTGATCAACGCTCGAACTGAAAATACCAGCAAACCAAAAAGAAATTCTGTCGAGCACTTGACAGCGATAATGTTCGGCGTGTGCGAACGGCCGAAACGGCTAGAAAATAGAAAATATACCAGTAAGTAGTGTGAAATTGTTGGTGCTGGCCCAGTTCAAGGTCACCTGAGGGATGACGTCATCGAGGTCAATGACCTCACCGATGACGTCATCGATG
This sequence comes from Neoaliturus tenellus, assembly GCA_030545055.2. Classification (NCBI taxonomy): domain Eukaryota; kingdom Metazoa; phylum Arthropoda; class Insecta; order Hemiptera; family Cicadellidae; genus Neoaliturus; species Neoaliturus tenellus. The sequence goes on along the minus strand of CM061534.1, from coordinate 29,963,076 downwards.
ACGTCATCGATTGCGTCATCGATGACGTCATCACCAATGACGTCACTTTCATGACGTCACACTCATGACGTCACAAAAATGACGTGCTGATGACGTCATCACCCCTTACGTCATAAAAATGACGTCACCGACGCCACTAAGGTCAAGGTCACGCCGAAACTTAAAATTTTTTAGCACTTTTGCCGTTTCTCGCACTACGCTCCGAGTTTCAGTCCGAGTCCCCGTGACCTTGACCACTTGGAGCGAATTTTCGACGAGAAACGGCAAAAGTGCCAAGTTAAACTCGAGTTTTTGACATGACTTTGCCTAAATGGGCAATCGGTTATCCCTCAGGTGACCTTGAACCAGCACAACACCAACAATTTCATATTACTGTGACCTAGAAAACCTAATAACGGAGCGCCGACACCGATGCACACCCCACGACAGTCACCGAGCGACTGACCTTCAGGCTCCGCGTACTCTAGGTATATCGGCTTGAGAGACTAAGACTCTAAACTGTCAGGAATGGGAGTAACTAACTGAATTTTGCAAGGAAAAGTCATTTCATCCAATATTCTAAACAAATCTTCATCAGTAAAACTTACATTAGTCTGTTTGGTATAAAACTTAGGGTGTCCGCGCAACAGTTTGCGCCACTTAGCTAAAGTCGAAACCCTTTTGACTTTGAGTGGTGGACAGTGAGCAACTAATAAAGTCTTAACCCATTAAGGCCCATGGTCCCCATTTGGGACACTTGGAATTTAGATTGGAGTAAAATGTTATATGGCATCATTAGAATAAATTTAATTGACATTTTGAATTGAAAATATGATTATCTTTCGTTTTTCAAAGCCGTAATGGCACACACACAGTGAACAGTAGTAAAAAGTAGCAAAATCAGTGTTGACCAAGGTGCAACTCTCAAAGAATCAACCGATCCCGTCAACTTCCACGCAAGCCTGCCACCGTTTATTTAACGTGGGCCCTCCCACCAACGTTACCACAGATCAGCTAACCCTTTAAGAGTTGCACCACCAGGTCAGAGTTTGGTCGTGAGCGGATTCGAACCCGCGCCGACGCAGACATCCTGGCCAAGGATGCCTACGCCTTAGCCATCTGAGCTATCACGACCGGCAGCCTAGACACGAGAATTAGGGTTATGAACAGTGCGCGCCCCTAGCGGGGCAGACTGTAGGCCGTTGGTATGCGAGTTCGCTAAGAGAGCGCAGCACTAAGCCACCGCACTAAATTTAAAAGAAATAATTTGGCATTAAATGGGTTAACACGGCTAAGTTTCTTACCTAAAGCGTCCCGCGACATGGCTTCCCTCACAAAAGTCCGCACAATACTGAGAGACTGCTTGTAGCGCATGAGTCAAGAGAAAAGAGGTGGGGGAAACAGCAGGAGTGGGGGAAGGTCACAGTGGTGGGGGAAGGTGAGGTTGTACGCTGGAGTAACACATCACTTCACCATGAGCTGTCCTACAGTCAACACACTGTTCTCTTGGCCCGAGTTGGCACTAGAAGAAACATTTCTGTACAGCTTAGGCTGTGAGAGCCGAGCAAGCAAAGTCAAAGTGGAAATTGTGTTAAACTCCAAGATGAAGAGTCTCCTAAATAAACTAATTGTATCCCTGCAATCCCCTATAACTTTAGAGAAATACCACTTTATAAAGCGACACCTTATTCTTTGGCAAAACGAATTGGAAATGGAAAAGATCACAGTAAAATTAATCTAACTTAAAATTTGGACTGGACACTCATGGCGATACCACGTGGCGTGCAAACGCCACCCTAAACATTACAAGTTAGGTTATTGAGCACCTCTGGTACGATAACCGACGTGCTAGAGTTAAAGTGTGATGACCTTGAGTCAAAACACTGAAATACTACAAGTCGATATCGCCCCAGAGTTAAAGTTTAGTGACCTTGAGGAAAATCAGAGAAAATCCAAACCATGTTTGTCCAGAGTTCAAGTGTAATGACCTTGAGGCAAAAATCTGTAAAACACTTACATGAACAGAGTTGAAGAGTAGCGATGCTTACCGCATGCAAGCCTGAGACATACTGGCTGAGCGCCGTCGCGTAGCTTAGGGACTCGAATATGGTGGGGGTATTGCCAACACTTAGAGTAGAAGTGTAGTGGGCGACCTTGAAGCAGACTTAGAGTAGAAGTGTAGTCGGTGACCTTGAACCACCCCTGAGGGGTGGAACCCCCCCCACCCCACCCCCATGCAGACCACAGCTGTGGCCAATTTGCGGCGGCCTCTGCACTCGGACCGAGGACGTAAGCCACTAGGGCTGTCCTCAACCTCTCTCAAAATTACGTAAATGAAACTTTGTTAGCTATTTGTGTTTTTTTTTTGCCCCCAAGGCCCCCGAACATTCGTGGTTCGCCATAGATGTACGGGGGCCGAAATTTTTTAATGTTTGTATGGCCTTGACCTAGTAACGACTTATACAAATTTAATGCATTGCTAAAACTTAAATATTAAAGATAGGGAACGGGAGTAGGCCCCCGTGTAAAATCATTTTATACCAATGTTAGCATGGGTCCTCTCAGGCAGGCAATATTGCGGCTGGGTTGGGAACCGGTCCGTTTGTACGCTGGCATGCAGACCACAGCTGTGGCCAATTTGCGGCGGCCTCTGCACTCGGACCGAGGACGTAAGCCACTAGGGCTGTCCTCAACCTCTCTCAAAATTATGTAAATGATTCTTGTTAGCTTTTTGAAAAAGTTATTTGTTAGCAATGCAGTAAATGTGTAAAAGTCTTGCGTGGTGAAGGTCAGACAACATTGGAATGTTTGCTGTTGTCCATAGTTGGGTCTCTTCGGAGGCTACAGCGATGGCAACCTAAATGCCCCAGGTGGGGCTTTATTTTTTTAAAGTTTTTCCGTGACCTTGACCTAAATACAGTAGTGTTCTAAATTCTTAATGGTTAGGTATTACTAACATACAAGTCTGCTGTTGTCCATAGTTGGGTCTCTTTGGAGGCTACAGCGATGGCAACCTAAATGCCCCAGGTGGGGTTTTATTTTTTAAAGTTATTTTGTGACCTTGACCTAATTATAGGGAAGACTGCTCAGCAACCCCCCCCCCCTTCCACCCCACACCTCCACCCCACACCTCCACCCCACACACCTCCACCCCACACACCTCCACCCCACACCTCCACCCCACACCTCCACCCCCCCCCCCACCTCCACCCCACACCTCCACCCCACACCTCCACCCCCCACACCTCCACCCCACACCTCCACCCCACACCTCCACCCCACACCTCCACCCCACACCTCCACCCCACACCTCCACCCCACACCTCCACCCCACACCTCCACCCCCTTCCCCCCCCCTTCACACCTCCACCCCACACCTCACACCTCCACCCCCAGCCCCGCCCCTACCCCTACCCCTATACCCTTTGGTGGGGCTCGCCCGTGGTCGGTGGGGATATAAGGCAGCCGGGTTGCACGCACCTCTCACTTGAGCTCCAGCACTCACACCGCTCACACCGACTGTTGCTCTCACCAAATAGTATTATTTATTTAATTTCTATTTCAATTCATTACTCTACATCTTTAAAAATGCCTCTTAAATTTAAAAACTATCCTCCTGCTTCTTCGGCCAACCAGTCTACTCCGCCTTCTTCTTCGTCTGGGACCACTACGACGCAGTACTCGGTCCTGCGGCAAGCGCTGGCTGTAATCACGACCGTGACCAGCCTTCTGCCATCGATGCCAGCGCTAACCAATACAACTGCCGCTGGGACCGGCCGAGGATTGATTTGCTCTCCCGCTGTCTCCCTTTCCTCGGACTCCAACTCGGATGCTGCCATATTCCAGACGGAGGAGGACGACAAGAAGAAGAGGAAGACTGCAAGGCCAAAGTACACTCCATACTCCCGTACACACAAAATCCTATCCTACACCAAATCCCAATGTCCCTCACCCATATCCCCCATGCCACCTACACCGACCAAACCACCCCGTAAATCAATCTTCTCCCCCGAACTCCCCACGATCGACCTAACCCGTTCACCTACCCCACCCAAAATTGTCTGCAGCCTACCTTTTGACCTACTTAAACCTTCACCTCCCACCCCCATTCCTTCTAGCCAGCCTAAACCCGACAAGCTCCAAAACACTCCAGTAAAGCGTCCAACACAAAAACGTAAGCGTGTTAAAGTCCCTGCTGGCAAGGGTAATAAATGCGATTACGTGTGGATGTCAAAAGACTTTGGGGTTCTTTGCTGTCAGAAGTTTGCTGTTTTAGATAAAGACCGTTGCCAAACGCACTTGAACAAAAATATCAATCTTCCGAGAGTAAGACCCTACAGTCTTAACAACATTAGGTCTAAAACATCCCAACCCAGACATCCCCACAGTCCGCAACCGCTTGATATTAGAAGACTTAAAGTGGATGAAAAATATTATTTTATTGTTCAAACTTATGGAGCTTTTGATGCCAAAGTAGAAATCATTGTAAAAGGTGATGGCAGCCTTCATACAATGAAAGTACCCGTTCGGATGGTACAAAGACAATTTTTCATCCATAAAAAAGGCTATCTAATACGAAGGGAAGGATGCCAATCTGTGTGGGAAATGGATTAGGATGTAGGCCTACCAAAAGAAATTCTAAATTGTTGGGTTGTGTTGGACGATATTTAAAAAAACAAAAATTCTTTTTCCAAATTATTTTTCCAAATTTAGTCCTAACCCTCTTAAAGTAAGGGAGAGGGGTATTATACAAGTCAAGGAATAAAAAAAAAACACTTGACTTGTATAATACTTTAACCTGGCGGTGATGTAAAGTCACTGGGACAATCTCAAACCGTGTCCTTGAGGGTGAAGACTAAGTTACAAAAATCTTTAACAAATAAAAACTTACCTCCAAACACTTGTAGCTTGCTACAAGTGTTTGGAGGTAAAAATTTTTCAAAGTTTAAACGACCTTGACCCATATAAATTACTGTTTAAAATAAAGTGCTAACCTTACAACTAATGTTGTGTATCACGTGATACCCCCACTCTAACGCTCTTACTAAGCTTGTATGAGTCGTTTATTTGCTTCAGTCTGTTCCTGTGCTTTGTAATAATCATGTCACGGTACAATTACAAAGGTGGTGACTTCTTTATAGATCAACACAATGCTTGGGAAGTGCTAAACCGGCATAGAATGGAAGTTGAGTGTTGTATAAGACGAGATGGGTCTACATTTTATTTATGTATTATAAACAACCAAACTCATAAGTATGAACACTGGACAAAAATCAATTATAACAACATAGATGAGCTGTTTGCTTTGGTGTTTGAGGTGTGTAAAGTTATTGAAGAAACAAAAATAATGGGTGTGCTAAAGGTATGTAAAACTGATGACCGGGAAGACTAAGCAAAATTTCTTTTAAACCCCCCCCCCTCCCCCCCCTCATGTTATCCCCACCACTAAAAATGGGTATATATAGGAGTGGTGATCAACCGTCCTCTCATTCTGCTTTACACCGTTAAGCTGAACACCACCATGTCTGCGATGAACGTCCCAGCCTCTACCTCTGGCCCGGCCGCCTCCAACTCCAGCCCGAGCATTGGACCAATCCGATCGGGGCCTTCGTCAAGAAGTCGTGTCCGATTCTCCGGCTTTGGTCCTGTGAGGAAGGAGTTGCGAAGCAGCGGAGCTTCTCAACCAACCACGACGGACGCATCAACTCAGACTCCACCAAACATCATCGAGTGGTACGACGAAGTCATAGAGCAAAGGGACAGAATGCTAGAGAATACTCGCAGTGAGCTACTTCATATCCGGAGTAAATGGGAAAAACTAATTAGGAAGTGTGAAAGCCTGTTGGACAGTGATGATAGTGAGGATGAGAGTGGATAGGTGTGTGGGTAAAGACTTGGACTGGGACTTGTGTGTATGTATGAATGTGTGCGTGAATGTGAAATACAGAGCGGGGGATAGATCACTCTGTGGCAATGGACTAACATGCCACTTAGTGATCTATCCCCCGTTCTGGTAATGTTTTTGGATGGCCTTGACCCACTTTACCAAGGTTAGCTAGTACCCCCACCACTGATAAGTGTATATATACGGGTATTGATGTGCAGTTTGGTTATTCTGCTTTGTATCGCTTAGCTGAATACCGCACTTCAACATGGCTTCCAACTGCAAAACTTCTCGGGCTTCTTCTTCAAGAAGGCGTGCTGCCAACGTCCTGCCTGCTACTCGTGGACCTGCTCGACCATTCCATAGCATAACTGTTGCTAGGGCAAACGCTTGCAAAGCTCCGATGCTACGGACCTTGCTGGAGGTGAGCCAAGACGGGCAAGGCTTGCTCAGTCCTGGTCAACGGCAGGAGCAAGAAAGGCGTATGGCGTACTTCAGGCTGCAGGGTGTAGTTCCCAGCTTGAAGTTAGGCGATCCCAGAGTAGCAAGCATCAACGAGGCAGCGGACTACATATCACACCTTCACAGTGTTTTAGAAGTAAAGGACCAACAAATTGAAAACTTAAAAGAACAATTGAAACAATTTAACTTTAATCCGGTGGAGTTTGTAGAAACGGTGATGAGTGATAGTGACGATGAAGGTAGTGAATATATATTAGGTATGTAATGAAAAGACAGGGACATGTGCGTGTGTGTGTGTGTAGAATACAGAGCGGGGGATAGACTACTTTGCGGCAATGGACTAGCATGCTGCTTAGTGGTCTATCCCCCGCTCATAGGGTACTTTTGAATGACCTTGACCCACTTTAAACGAAGGACAACCGGTTAACTGGTATAAAAGAGGGGGTCTGTACATCCCGACTTCATTCTGCTTTGGACCTTCCAGTGGAACGCTAGGAAATGAGTGGATCACTGATCATTGGTAAGGAGTGGGAGTATGTAACCATAAACTATTTCAACTGTATAGGGATGTTGAAGAAGGTGTATGATAATGTTAAAAGAATGGTTGTTGAAGAAGGTAGGGTAGTGATTGTAGCGTGGAAGAAGAAGCAGTATACAGGACAACTAGTGAGAGCAAGTGACTTTGGGGGGAATAGTGTGTTTCAAATTGGACGAGCGAACTTGGTTAATTTGGACATTGTGTTTTGGGACTTGGAAAGGTTAATTGAAAATAGTGGCAAACATGGGGAACTCTTAATTGGCAGGGAGGACAGAGTATATGAATAAGTGTAAAGGACTGGGGGGGGGGCTTATGTGTGTGTAAAGACTAGGACTTGTGTGGAATACAGAGCGGGGGATAGATCACTTTGCGGCAATGGACTAGCATGCTGCTTAGTGGTCTATCCCCCGCTCAAAGGGTATTATTGGATGGCCTTGACCCATATAAAGGTAGAGGGGGAATGGGTAATAGGAGGGGGAAATTGGTATATATGTAGGACTGATGAATAAAGCATTTAGTCAAGCATTTGTCTAGACACTATCAACAACAATGGAGAGCTTCAGTGTTGAGTTCATCCTCTTGGAAGAAGACATCAACGAAGTGGTGGAACTTATAGAGGATAAGACCAGCCAGGGCACATTGGAACTTGTGAACTGCGAACCGTTGGACAATGCCGCAATCGATAAGATTGCATATTTCATGATGCATTTGTGTAACGAACAAACAACCAATATGGAGTTTGTGCAGTACCTTTATCAAAACCAAGTAAACGTGCGAGTGACAATTACTTGGTGGCAGTAATAATAAAGTGTAACATATGGATGTGGACTTGGATGTGGACTTGGACTTGAGTGTGGTCTGCGGAATAGAGCGGGGGATAGATCACTTTGCGGCAATGGACTAGCATGCTGCTTAGTGGTCTATCCCCCGCTCAAAGGGTATCTTTACGTGACCTTGACCCACATAAAATGTATAGTTGGTGGGGGTATAAAAAGGGCAAACCAATTGGATAGATACACCACTTTCATACCATGGCTCCACTTGACAACACCGTGTTCCATCGCGACAGAATTCTTTCAATTTTGGAGGTAATACCTGTAGAAGTTATAGAAGCAGAGGACCAACTACCTGCGGTTGACCAGGAAGAGGAGGAGGAAGAAATTATGGATATTGAAACGGACTCTGACGAAGCTGGTTTAACGGATAATGAAATGGACTTGCACGCCTACGAAACATTAGAGTCATCATCTGAGTCGGAAATTGAAGAAGAAGAAGAACAAGACACTCCTCATCGTCCAATGGATAGGACGTTAGTGGCCAGAAGAATTATGTATTGTCATCGCTACCTATTTCGTGATGAGAATGATTCCGACTCTGATGGTGATGTTTCACCTTTGTAAAAAGTATAAACAAAAAGTTAAAAAGAATGTGAGCGGGGGATAGAGCACTTTGTAGTAAATGATGCTGCTTAGTGCTCTATCCCCCGCTCAAAATAATAATTCCAAATGACCTTGACCTATATAAATTATGCTCAAACAGACGTCTTTAAAAAAACTTGTACAAATCACTGAATCTAGACCAAATATCATCAAATTTATCACAAACGGTTGTGTAAAGGCTAAATTTAGCACATGATTGATAACTTGTTCCTATATGACGTCACTTTCCCCACCTATCTGCCTCGGATATAAAGGATCCCTGTGGAGTGCGCTGCTCATTATTGCGTGGACATTCACAGAGTGTGCATTCAAAGCCAAACTGTTTGAAATGGCTCTTTGCGACATTTGTGGGGAAATCTTTCAAGACGAAGACCTTTTTACCCTACACAGAGAATTACATGAAGACGAAGATAGAAAAGAAGATATTACCATGGATGAAATAGACTTAGACTCAATTGACCGGTTTTTGGAACATCACCAGAAGCAGACGAACTTGGGACAGCTATCTACAGCAAATGCAAAGAAGAAGACCTAGTGTGATACAATTTGCTGGTGCTGGACCATCTACTGCTAGAAGATCTTATGAAGAAGAGGACACCGAAGAAGAGGACACGGAAAAAGAGGACACTGAAGAAGAACTGGAAGATGTGAAACAACTGCGCACTACAGCCTTGCCAGGACGAGTTGTAACACATTTCAAAATTAATAATGTTCAATTGGAACTAGAAACATTTATAACCCAGGCTAAGGAACTTGTTGGTCAAACTTTGAGGGAAGAACTACAAAGGCTAAATTTTATTAAATTTGGAATGGTGTTAGAGGCTATGTTTAACAATACTGATGGTGAAATAGCATTGAGAGCGTTCATTACCAAAAACCGAACCCTTACCTCCACCTCCAACATTGATGATATTATTAAAGAATGCTTGGAGGAACTTACAACTAAACTCCAAGAACATGAAGGAAGAGGATCTGGATGGACTTTGTCATCAATAGAAGGTATGGATGTTAGGGTTCATAAACATGGATATGGTTTAAGGGGTAGTAGTTTTATCCCTTTACCAAAGAAAATTCAAAACACTAAATCGTGTAGGAATGTGCAAAATGAAGGTAATGAATGTTTCAAGTATGCAATGTTAACCAAGTATGTTAAAGATCATCCTGAAAGAGTTGGTAGAGAATATTACGAAAATGAACACCGCTACAACTTTCAAGGCCTCACCTACCCAGTTACATTGAAAGACATAGACAAATTTGAAAAGAAAAATCCTGGCGTTTCAGTAAATGTTTTTGGTCTGGATGATTCAAACAACGTTTATCCTTTGCGGGTAGTAAAGGTTGAGCAAAGAAACCACACGGATTTGCTATTGATAACTAAGGGTGAAATTTCCCATTATGTATGGATAAAGGACTTTGAAGCCTTAGTTGTAAAACAATTGACCAAAAGAGTAAATAGGATTACAGCTTGCAAGAGATGTTTCTGCTTTTCTTGGAAAGATTCAAGACATGGAGGATCGGACTGGTTGTTGGAACATAAAAGACTTTGCAACGAGAACTATGAAGTAAAGATAAGTCTTCCACCGCCTACCCGAGCTTCAATACAATTTAACAAGACGGTTCACCAATATCGAATTCCACTAGTGGTCTACGCAGATTTTGAATCAACGTTAGTACCACAGGAGCTGCCGGACGGTGAAGTGACTAGAAGAACAAAATATCAGTTGCATCAACCCAACAGTTTTTGTTTACTAGTTAAATCAACCTTGTCTGAAAACCAATTGCAAGACTATGGTTTAACATCCACTCCAATACTCTACCGTGGTGAAGAAGCCGCTAAGTATTTTGTAGACCAGTTGTATGACATTGCTGAAAAGGTACAACGCTTGTATGGTAATATCGTACCTATGGAACCTTTAAATGAGAATCAACAAGAAGAATATAATCTGGCATCAAGATGTTATCTATGCCAGAAGAGTTTCAGTGAAGAAAATCCAAAAGTAAGAGATCACGATCACTTGACAGGTTTATACAGAGGAGCTGCTTGTACTTCATGCAATATAAATTACAAACTGCCTTACTTTATCCCTGTCGTGTTACACAATCTTAGCGGCTACGACTCCCACTTCATTATTCCAGAGTTAGGAAGAGATGATGGTAAAATTGATGTTCTTGCTACAACATTGGAAAAGTACATCAGTTTTTCAAAAACAGTAGGTAAAATTAAACTTCGCTTTGTAGACTCTTATAGATTTATGGCATCTAGTTTGAGCAGATTGTCTGAGAATCTACGAAGAGAAGACCTAAAAGAAACCAGCAAGATTGTACCTGAAGATAAATTGGACTTAGTATTACGTAAAGGAGTGTTCCCCTACGATTACATAACTTTTGCAGAAAAATTTGAAGAAACCAGTCTACCACCGATTGAAGCCTTCAACAGCAAATTAAACGAAAGTGAAATCTCTGTTGAAGATTACAATTATGCTTGTAATGTTTGGAACCAACTAAACATTCAAACTTTAGGGGAATATTCAGACTTTTATATAAAACTGGACGTAACTCTGCTGTGCGATGTGATGGAAGAATTCAGAAACACCTGCTTCTCCGCCTATGGACTGGACCCTCTACACTCGTACACATCTCCAGGATTAGCATGGCAAGCTATGCTAAAGTCAACCAACTGTCGATTTGAACTTCTAACAGATATAGATATGGTGCTCATGATGGAATCTGGTGTACGGGGTGGTTTGACACAAGCTGTAACACGTCATGTCAAAGCCAACAACAAGTACATCCCCGGCTTCGACGAGCAACAACCATCGGTCTACCTTGGCTACTTTGACGCAAACAACCTTTATGGTTGGGCAATGTCAAATCCGCTTCCCTACGCTGACTTCAAATGGATCGACCCGGCCACCATCGGAGACATCTCACAGATTCCAAAGGATGGTCCAAAAGGCTATATTTTGGACTGTGATTTTGAATACCCGGAACACCTTCATGACCATCACTACGACTTGCCTCTCCTAGCCAAGACTGAAGTTTCACCGACAGGAAGATGGCCAAAATTGATGATGACCTTGGAGAATAAAGATCGGTATGTGGCTCACTACTGGGTAGTTCAACAGGCTCTTGAATTGGGTCTACGTATAGTGAGAATTCATAGAGCAATTGAATTCACCCAGTCTTGTTGGTTGAAACCATATATTGATTCCAACACTACAAGAAGAGCTGCAGCGACAACAGCATTTGAAAAGGACTTCTATAAATTAATGAACAACGCCATCTTTGGAAAAACCTTGGAGAACAAAAGAAAACACAAAAATGTAAAATTAGTGAGTGATCCTAGGAAATTGGAAAAATTAGTGCAAAAACCAAATTTTGGAACATCCATGATTATAAACGAAAATCTAGTCGCTGTCAGTATGAAGAAAACAACAATAGTCATGGACCGTCCGTTATACATAGGTATGTCGATTTTGGACATAAGTAAAACCCTGATGTATGATTTCCATTATAACAAAATGGTTAAACATTACGGAAGGGAAAACATTGGAGTCGCATACATGGATACGGACGCGTTTATCTACTGGATAAAGACTTTGGACATGTATGAAGACCTAAGGACTTTTCCATACAAAGAAGATTTCGACTTTTCTGACTATCCAAAAAACCATCCAAATTTTAATGAAAAAAATAAAAAAGTAATTGGAAAATTCAAAGATGAAGCAAATGGAATGCCTTTAGAAGAAATAGTGGCGCTGATGGCGAAATTGTATTCATTTAAGATGTACCACGAGAACAACACGCCGACAGTGAAGAAAGCAAAAGGAGTGAAGACATCTTATTTGAAAAAAACACGTGACATTTGACCACTACAAGACTTGTTTGTTTGAAGATGCTACAATATCAGACACATTCAACAATATCCGAAGCTTCAAGCATCAAGTCTACAGTGTCACCGAAATTAAAAAAGCACTGTCAGCTCGGGATGATAAAAGACACATTATGCCCGACAAAATCCACACTCTTCCTTTTGGCCACTACTCTCTAAACCCTATCAACTAGTAACCTATTCTTCGTCCTTCTACAACTTCGACCTTATTCCTTTCTCCTTCCGTAAAAAAAATGGGGAACACGGCAAGTCAAACGTCGTGTTCCCCATTTTTTTTACACAAGTGTGGATGACCTTGACCCATATAAATGATGTGAATATTTAAAACAACATTCATTGTGATTATACATGTGATACAACAAACATTGAAACCTGCAATATGAAGGACTTGAAGCAACAAATTGTCAACGAACTTCATAAACCTGCAAGAAGAAAGTTTCCACGAAGAAATACGGTGATAAAAGGAATTAATGATTTATATCAAGCGGATTTAATCGAAATGATTCCTTATAGCAAACAAAATAAAGGATATAAATACATATTGACTGTTATTAACTGTTTTTCAAAAATGGCAGATGCTTTACCACTAAAAGATAAAAGTGGCAAAAGTGTTACAAAAGCAATGGAAACAGCTATACAAAGAGACAAACATACTATTAAACATTTACAAACAGATGATGGAAAAGAATATTTTAATAAGGAATTCGCAAATTTAATGAAAAAACACAATATAAACCATTACTCAACCAATTCAGAATTAAAAGCCTCAATAATCGAAAGATTCAACAGAACTTTAAAAAGTGCAATGTATAAAATGTTTTCCAACAGAGGATCGCACATATGGATTGATATGTTACCAAAACTTATAAACGATTACAATAACAAATTTCATAGGACTATCGGGATGAAACCAAACCAAGTAACTAGTAAAAATGAAAACTTTGTATTAAAACGTATAAAAATGAATACTAAACCAAAAGTTGAAAAACTAAAGCCTAAAAAATTTAATGTGGGTGATAAAGTGCGAATAAGTAAATATAAAGGTGTATTCAGTAAAAGATATCTGCCAAATTGGACCAATGAGGTTTTTACTGTATTCAAAGTACAACCTACAGTACCTGAGACATATATTTTAAAAGATAATAAAGGACAATTGCTTGAAGGAGGGTTTTATGGACATGAAATGTTAAAATCAACAGTAGGCGATGTATATTTAGTTGAAAAGGTGTTGCAACGGAAAAAAGATAAGGTCAAAGTACGATGGTTAGGATTTAATAAGACGGAAGATTCTTGGATACCTAAAAAGGATTTGATATAACGATAGGGAATCATTTTAGGTTGAACCATTACAAAGGATGGAGATAGTACCACAAAAAGAGAGTTTTACTATTAATAATATAGATGAACTCACAGTGGATAATTCAGACTTCAATAGTGGGAAACATGGCAATTTGTTACCAAACACCGTTCGTTGTCTGGTTACCGGACCTTCCAACTGTGGAAAAACTAATGTAGTATTCAATTTGATTACAAACCCTAAAGGATTACGTTTTAACAATCTATATGTATTTTCAAAATCACTACAACAACCAAAGTATCAATTATTGGAAAAGATACTGACTAATGTGCCTGAAGTTAAATAATTAAAGTTTAATGCAAGCGAGAGTGTCATGCAACCACAAGAAGCTAAACCATTCTCCGTGTTCATATTCGACGATGTGTCGTGTGAAAACCAAAACACAATAAGAAATTACTTTGCTATGGGTCGACATAACAACATAGATAGCATTTATATTGGTCAAACTTACAGCAAAATACCAAAACAACTCATTAGAGACAATGCAAACATGTTAATTGTATTTAAACAGGACGAAACCAACCTAAAACATATATATTTAGATCATGTAAATGCGGATATGACATTTGAACGATTTAAAGAGTTATGTGGAAAGGCTTGGGCTGAAAAGTATGGGTTCCTAACAATTATGAAGGAACAACCGCTAAACAATGGTCGATACAGGATAGGATTTGATAAATTTATATTAATACATTGAACGTGGTATACAACATTCATTGTTGTACAACACGTGTTGCTATAAACATGGTTAACCAAGAAAAATTAGTAAAAGAAATAAAATCACTTAGTGATTCTATTCGAGCTAAAAACAGAGCATTGAAACTAGGTATTAGCGAGAGGGAGAAATTCCTTGAATCTACTTTTAAACCTATTACTGAACCCTTGAAACAATTAAACAAAAAATTTGCTAAACCTGTATTGGAAGGAGATGCGATTGCACCTATTACGAAGTTTGAAAGAGAAAATGTAAAATCAGAAGATTTTAGTGATGAAGACCCGGAATCCTCTACATATAGTGGTTTTACCGGTGGAGAACCCGAAAGAGAGCTAGAATCACCGGACTATAGTGGAATAAGAGACTTATATGAAGTAAAAGCCAAAAGAGGACATGAAGTTGTGTCAACTGCTAGTGAAGAGGAAAAAGAAGAAGAAACAAGGGAAGGTCCGTCAAACATAAGCTTGTTGGGTGAAAACATTCATAACAAAGGACCTTTAGGAAGGAAATACATGATAAAAATGTTAGCTGGAACAAATCCTAATAAAAACTACCATAGTTATGGAGTAAGATTAACAGAAGACGGTTTAATGGTTGGTAATAGCCCGGTAAACATTGATGAACATGATAATATTATTGTTGGTGATCAAAGATATAAGGGCACAAGGGGATTATTTGAATTATTATTTGAAAATAAGCCTTTAGAATTGTTAGTTAAAGAAAAAGACATGGAAGCATATAAAAAGATTTTGGAACAAACTAATGCATACAGGAGGAAGTATTCAGCTGACCAACCTGTTTTTAGATCAAAGTCTTTAAAATATAGAGAATTTGTATCCAAGTTAATACCAACAACGAGAAGACAACCAATGCCAATAATACCAAGAAAACCTGTAAAACGAAGGTTTGTGTCATCCACTTTGGATATAAGTGCTCCAGAACCAAGAAAAAGAAACAAATCTGTTACAGGTACAGGTTTAATGAAGAAACTATATAACACAAATGTGATTTATTACAATAATATCAATAAATTGGTGGATAGAATGAAACTAATACATGAAGCTAAAGAAGCGGGTCATACTGGATTGGAAAACGAATGGGTGGCTTTAGTGGATGAACTCCGAAACCGTGGGGTAATCTCATAAAAATGCGTTACTCCCTAGAATACTATTCAGTTGCACCATGAGTGTCGACAAGTTCGGACGTTACTCCTCGGATGGGTTATATTATGCGAATAGTTTAAAAAGAAGTGCTGGTTTACCACAAACACCTGATGGAGATTATGATATGAGTAATAAAAGGTTAAAAAACATAAAAGATCCTACGGATGAAAACGATGCAATAAATTTAAAAATATTAAAGGAAAAGATATCGCCAACATTAAGACTACAAAATAACACATATGACGCAGAAGATCATAGAATCATCAACGTTGGTAAACCAAATCAAAACGGTGATGCAATAAACAAAGGTTATTTGTCATCTGAATTAAAAAATACGTTGAAATTCAATGGGAAAACGTATAGTGCAAACAATAAACGTATATCCAACGTAGATGACCCTAAAGATGCAAAAGACAGCGTAAATAGACGCTATTTACATTCCTTGATACCTGAAAAGACAAAAGATGGATTTTCTTTTTATAAATTTGTTATTAATGATATAGGTTATCCGAAAACTGAAAACGATGCTGTAAATCTAAAATATATTAAAGATCATTGTATCATACGTGATGTAGGGGTTATAGATTGTTTTGGTAATTGTTTAGCAAATGTTAAAGATGGTTCGGCGCCATCAGATGGTGCAACAGTGGGTCAAATGATGGAAACCTTAAAACAAGAAACATCTGGATTTGTAAAACAAGACCAAGTAGTAACGCGGAAAGGGGATGTATTTGTGCAGGGAAATGAAAAGTTTACATTACTTGAAGAAAAGAGTAATGTTATTGATGGTCTTACAGTAAAAAAGAATGTTTGGGATGGTAAAGGAAAACAATTGATACATGTGGCACCCGCTACAGGAAGTGGTAATGTTGTTACTTTTGAACAGATAATACAATTAGAGCCGGGTAAAGAAAGATGGTGGAATTGTGGTAACAAACAATTAGCAGATGTTAAAGACCCTAATCATGCAGACCATGCTGTAACTGTTAATTTCCTTATTAAAGTGGTAGGTAATTTATTATTTGATGTGCACAATTATATTGCAGGTAAAACATATACACCGCTTGATGAAAACACAAGAGGAACATGGATAAAACAAGAAATTGTTAATAAATACTTTTATAATCCTAAAACGCAAAAATTTAGAACCTCACACATTGGAAATTGGGGTACTTTTGATATAAATTAAATAACTTAACAAATAACTTCATTTATGTTCAACTCCTCATAGAGGAAACACATAAGTTGTGAATTGCAATTATAAAAGACAATAATGACATTTCAGCATATCAGTCTAAATCGAGACATTGCGAGGAAAGGAAGTGGGATCACATCCACAGCGGTTTCTCTGTTAAGTAAAGCTTTAAAACGAATTCCAGTAGGATCCATAGTAAACAGAGCAATAGACGCATTACCATACGAATTTCATATACCGGGAGGTTATCAGTATTGCGGACCAGGAACTAAATTGAAAAAACGACTGGAAAGAGGCGATCCTGGCATAAACAAGTTAGATCAGGCTTGTAAAGAACACGATATCGCATATTCTACGTTTGCCGATTCAAAAAATAGATCGATAGCAGACAAAAAGCTTGCGGACATAGCTTGGCAACGAGTAAAGTCAAGTGACGCTAGCATAGCAGAAAAAGCAGCAGCTTTAGCAGTAACAGCAGGTATGAAGGCTAAAACAGCAGTAGGAGGTGGGAGAAGGAGGAGAAGAAGGGTAAAAAGGAGGTCAACCGCAAGAAAACATGGAGGAAATATAAGAAGAACACGACGATCTAGCAGAAAAGGCAGAAAGAAGCCCACCGTGTGGTCAATGGTAAAAAACGGGGCAGGTCTTTACCTAAGACCTTATCGTGCGTATTAAATGAAAGAAATCAATTGGTTATACCACATAAAGCATTAACCAATATTGAATTATTTAAATATATTTCCTGTTTAAAAATACCATTTTTCCGCGGTGTATTCATGAAAGACAGTTTACCAAAGAAAATGTGGCAAAATGAGACTGGAATTGTAAATTTGGATAATACTGAAGGGCCTGGCACCCATTGGGTTTGCTATAAGAAACTAAATAACAATGTATATTATTTTGATAGTTTCGGTAATCTACCACCACCAAAAGAACTTCAAGATTATTTTAAATCTGCTAAAAACATATATTATAACTATAAAAGAGAACAACCTGATGATACTTCAATATGCGGCCATTTATGTTTGGAATTTCTAGCTAAAAGTATCAGTCACTATTGAGATGTCTTCCTATACGGTATCATTAACAGGAAAATCGTCCACTTTACGAAGTATCCTTTTTCCAGCGTTACGCTTGCAAAAAGGAAGGTTTTGGGAGGCGGCACTATTGGATTTTACAACTTACAACTCTATTCCCAATGTTACGGAAGGTAAAAATAACGTATTGCATTATTATAAGGGAAAAGATGCCAGTGGGAAGTTTACAGACTTACAAGAGTGCAGGTTACCCACAGGTTCTTATGAAATTGATCATATAAATGAATTTTTGCAAACTAAAATGGGAAAAGACAATATAACATTAAAAGGTAATAATAATACGATGAAAGCTGAAATTACTTCCAAATATTATATAGATTTTACTCAACCAAACTCAATTGGTGATTTATTAGGATTTTCCAACGATGAGCCTGTTTTAGAACCAGATGTAACACATTCCGGTAAGAAAACAGTAACAATATTAAAAGTCAATAGTATAGACATAACTTGTAACATTATACAAGGAGCTTACAGGGATGGGGCTAACACCCATATCATACATACATTTTACCCAAGTGTACCACCTGGATTTAAAATTGTTGAAAAGCCACAAAACCTGGTATATCTACCGTTGAACACCACTTTCATTTCAGACATCGTGTTGAGCGTATTGGATCAAGACGGTAACTTGGTAGACTTCAGAGAAGAGCCTATTACGATTAGATTACATTTAAAATCGACACTTTAATACAAAAACCATGGGTTTAACATTTAAAAGCGAACAACCTACGGGAAACCGCATTAGTAGCTCTTCAGCTGTGGAGGAGTTAACACGCGAGAACATTCGTTTCTTAGAGAGAGTTGGATTAAAATTAACCGATTATGGATATACTGGATATAGCGCAGGGTCCAACATTCGACGAAACCCTATGGGAAAAAGAATATCACACCCACAACCCTTACACTTCATCGAAATTAAACAATAACGATGAAATTCGTATTCCCATACAACATCAAGACATTAACACACTACCATGTGAAAGTTACTTGTATATTGAAGGGAAAGTTACTAAAAAGGACGGTACTACTGCTGGTACAACAGTTCCATTTATAAATAATCCTATGGCTTTCCTGTTTGATGAAATTAGATATGAAATATCAGGTGTAACAGTTGATTCTACTAAAAAAGTAGGTATTACAACGACTTTAAAAGGACTAACATCTATAACACCCAATGAAACCAATTTACTTAAACCTGCCGGATGGGTATTACCTACAATTGACACGATCACTCCAAATTCAGATGGATATTTTGATTTTCATATTCCATTACGTTTGTTGCTTGGTTTTGCTGAGGATTATAGGAAAATAATATTAAACGTTAAACAAGAATTAGTTTTGTTGAGGTCTTCTAACGATAAAGACATTATTAAAGCTGCAGATAATACGACTGATGCGACTTTAGAATGGAAATTAAAATTAGACAAAATTGTATGGAGAGTTCCACATGTTAAATTAGCTGACGAGCATAGAATGCTACTTTTAAGAAAATTAAAAGCCGATCGTGATATTGTTATTCCATTTAGAAGTTGGGAATTCCATGAGCATCCCAGTTTACCTACTACGGATCGACACACTTGGACTGTTAAAACATCAAATTATGTAGAACGAGCCAGGTATATTATATTTGGTTTACAAACGGGTAGAAGAGACGACATCACTAAACATGCAGGACAATTTGATCATTGTGACTTGAAAAATATTAAAGTTTATTTAAATTCACAATTCTTTCCATACGACAATTTAAATGTGTCATTCACTAAGAAGAAATACAGTATATTGTACGATATGTACGCAAGATTCCAAAGTTCATATTACGGTAAAGCAAATACACCTTTATTATCACCTTCAAAATATTTCGATGCCTACCCAATAGTTGTAATTGATTGTTCTAAACAAAATGAATCAGTAAAATCATCAAGTGTGGATATAAAAATAGAAATGGAATTCAACGCGGCTATACCGGCTAATACAACTGCATACTGTTTAATTCTACATGATAAAATTGTAACATACACACCTTTAACTGGAATTGTTAAGAATGTACTGTAAAAACCGGTTTTGTTTCATTCCGCGAGTATAAAAGCAGAGCGTACAGGCCGCTCCTCATCAGTTTGTTGCCTACTGTTGTATGGGTAGCATCGTATTCAATATGGCTTCTCCTAGTGGTACACCTGAAAATGTGGTAGATATTGAGAAGGAGATATCTGAGTTTTTAGATCCTCAAGGTCACCAGGAAGGAGGTGAACAAAACGTTTGCGGACAACTTCACGCCAGTAATAATGTTGAAGAAAAAGTTAAAAGAAGAAAGACTATACAAAAGAGAAAAAGGGATATTGAAGATAATATTTCTCCAAACATATTGAGTGAGGTATTTCTGCGAATATTTTACCCAATCTCTTCCAGTTTGGACAAAAGTGTTTTAATCGGTGTTATGAAATCGACAGATTATTCCCCTACTGTAATTTTAACTCACGGACCCAAAATGATTTTGTTTACGGACAGTGCTTGGGAATCGTTTATGAAACACTTGCATCTGCTAGAATGCTATTTAAGTAGTAACATGTTTGGAAGAAAGACAAGAGTAGGACTTTTGGATTCAAATGTGGAAATCGATATTATTAAACAACGTGGTGATCATCAGCTGTGGTTTAGAGACACAACAAGACATGATAACAAAATTCAACTTAATCGAGAGGAGTTTTTCATTTTAACTTGTGCTACTGAACCTATAACAAGATACTTGAGACAACTGGTGTTTTCAAGTTCGATTATTAAAGATTATCTGGAAGACACTTTGGACAAACAACCGGACGCACCTATAATATACGGACCTGTGGATACTTCTATATTTAATAGAGTTCCTCATGAAGTACAAATGTGGAGACAATTGGAAAAGTACGCTCAACTACATAAGAAATCAGTAAAACAGGAAGAAGAGGAAGATGGAGGAGAAGAATCAAGTGTTAGTGATGAAAACGAAAACAAGGAAAATATATAGATGGAAACTTAAATGACAATGGTTAGTTTTTAAAACAATAACCAACTTTTTGTGGGGTTAGGCCTATTGGGGACGGTGCCCACGTTAAATATACACCAACGCGCCAACAACTGTACGGCCTGGTATAAAAGTAGTACCTACCGTGGTGTGGAAATCAGTTGACCTCCTGACGTCGTAATGAGCAGACGTGTGGCCTTCAAAATGGACAAGGGAGAAGAACAAGCAACAACAAGGGACAAGTAAAGTCCAAGCCTGGTATTATTGAGTTTCAAGCGTTTCGTGGTAATGATGATAGATTCATTATAAAAGAACTTGTGTTTTTGGACATGAATACAAGTGTTCCTTATTCGTTTTTATTTAAACCACCATGTTCTTATTCATCTTTAACTAGTAAAGCCGCTACTACCAACAGATGGATTTCAAAACACTTCCATCATATTGATTGGTATGATGGTTTTACAAGTTACACGGACTTGTATCACATTATGCATCATTTTTCAGACAAGTTTACCAATATTTACACAAAGGGGCTGGAAAAGAAAAGATGGATCGAAGGATTTACTCATGTTCCGGTTAGTGATGTGGAATTGGATAAGAATTATCAATACATGCTGGAAACAATATGTATTTGTACAAAAAGCCCAGAACATGATAAAGATAGACATTGCGCTTTGAAAAATGCCTATAAACTCGCCTCTTACCTTCAAAGTGGGGAAGTGGGGAGTGGTGGGGGTAACGGAGAGTATATAAGTGAGGAGCAGACCGGGACCTGGCATGAGTATTACTCGAGATTCCGAGACGACAACATCTCCGAGCAAGAAGACGATCTGTAACCTGACCATGGCATCTCACCAGTTCCTTCAAACTTTGGTCGAGCAGTTCAATGCTCACTCCAAGTCAACAATATTACCTGTGAAGAAGTGCTCTGAACTAAAAGATGAAAAGCACTACATAATCCATGCTATGAAGAAGATGGAGACTACAGTTGGGGAAGCCATCTGCTGCAGTCTCAGCGAGGCACCGTTTACTCCGGGGGATGAGCCCAAGTTCCAGGTGTACCTGCCCAAGAGATTCGTCCATCTTCTACAAAACGAGGACCTTCGCTCTATTCAACCCGGCTGTCTATACCTGGTGTCCCACGGCTGCACAGGTAGCAACTCTACAGAGTTGACCATCCACATTGCCGACAAGCAGCAGTGTTAGATTTAAGTTTTAATGTTGTACATATGTTATTGTAATGTTTTATAAATAAATCATAAAAGACAAAAAATAAGAAAACAAAAAATGCAACATATCAATACGTGAAGTTTGTCACGTATTGATATGTTGCATTTTTTTTAAACTTCGCGGGTGACCTTGACCTTTGACCTTTGAATTTCACAATTACCCCCCACTACCGTAATTACCCCCACTACCACACTAGGATTCAAACCTGCTTGGATGCAAAACACGGTCAGTCTGTTGCCAACTAGCAAACGATGAGCACCTTGTACGAGCTTTGCTTACAACGAGTTATAACTGACGCATCTTTATTCCGGACGGCTTTACAAGATAATATCCCTATAACAGTAAAGCAGGATATCGAAGAGTACAAGAAAGATAATAGAGGGTATTCGGGATACTCATGGTATAGGTTCCAAGACGGGGAAAAGTTTTGTAAGCCTTGTGGCGATGCCGCCGTCAGAGACCTTCGACGGTTCGTACAGGAAGGTGGTAGAAAACAGTTCGGATTTCTAGCACCAATGTTTAGATTTGAAAACTACAAGGACACCTGTGCTATTTGCTCCATCCCATTGTATCGATGGAAAAAGTTTAGAAGTGTTTAATTGGATCTTCCATACCCCCACCACCATTACCCCCACCACTTTTTCATGTACCTCCAAACGCTGTGCCTCGGCTTCATTTCTACTCCAGCAGCCAACCTAGCAACATCAGGATGTCTCTGAACGTCAGTTGCGCAAGTTACGAGGAGGTGAGCATCAAGACTCAGCAGGAGCTAAACGACTTGTACAAGGAGTTGCAGCTGATGGTGGCACGAGGCTACCGTATAAACGTGCAAGTTTACGCTTGCAATATACGGAACACCCGGCAGTCAAAGGAAGAGCCTGGACACTCCTCGACAGCTTCCTCACCGACGTCCATGAAGACCGAGCCGGACAACTTAGATTACTTCAGCTGACTAGCAGTTGTATTTCTTGTTCTAACCATTGTAGAATATGTTTATTTTTTCATTATATTAAAGAAGTAAATGAGCAAAAGCACCTATCTTGTTACTGACATATGAGCTCAGTAACAAGATAGGTTTTTTTAAAACACGGTTTGAATGACCTTGAAACTTCCCCCTCCACTGCCTTACTACCCCCACCACCTGACTATTAATGTACATGGCACATCACAATTGGAAACCTCATTCCATCTTCAACAGCCAAACCGACAACATCAACAATGGCAAACCTACCAACGGATAAAACATGTCCTCACGTTTGCTGTGACTTCGTCCACGAGTTGGAGAAGAGGATGCAGGAGAGGGCGATACGAAGAAAGCAGATACACTCAGAAAATATCATGATAGTCAACGGCTATCTTTTATTGTTCGGCCTTATTATGGTTGTACTTTTCATACTGTATGGCATAGTCACATGTGTCGGCAAGGTTGCAGAAGAAAACGCTCGCCACCATCAATTGGAAAGTTTCAATGTTACTTTGTAGGTTTTCCTTTTTTTTAAAACTCCGTTTGGATGACCTTGAAAATTCCCCCACTACTCCACCACACCCCCCACCACTTCACCATGTTCCTGCATGAGCATCACATCAACCGTCATTCCTTGTCCGACAAGCAACCATGGCAGACAACAACATCATCAGCCAAGCTGACTCCACTACTGATGTTGGTACAAGTACGGGTTGGACACTGTCGATCGATAGTGTACACTATTTGGAAACGATTTGCGAACGGATGAAGGAAATACTGCGGGACAACCCTGGGATCATAATACAAATGAATTTAAATTATGATTGGTCCCAAGTTAGAATGCAAGGGGACGATAACAACGGTCAACAATCTCCACAATATTCGCCGATGTCCCCGATCTATTCTTACGGCGAGTCTGACGTTGATGAAGATGAGGCTAATGAGGATGTGGGGGACAACGAGGCTGAAGAGGAGTAACCTTCATTCCTTTTTTTTAAAACCCAAATTGGATGACCTTGAGAATTCCCCCTCCACTATTTCCTTTTTTTAAAACCCAAATTAAATGACCTTGAAAATACCCCCTCCACATACTTTTGGTTTACCCCCTCTACTTTTCAATACTGTTACCACAGTCTGTAGCTCACATCATTCCTTGCTTAGCTATCATGGCGGACAGCGCTCTTTCTCGAGTTGACTCCACTACGGATGAAGAATGGCCATTTTCCTGGAATGTTCATCTGCAAGACTCGGCAGAAGTGGATATGTTGCATGAGAAATTGGTGTATGTATTAAATGAAAACCCCAACATTGAATGTAGAATGACTATGGATTTCGATGCGACAGGGGTCCACACTCAACCTTCCACTTCCAGCCAGCCTGAGCCTCAGCTACAGCCGAAGAACTTTACACATCTTTACACTCCAATACGGCCGGAGGATGTGGTTATCAGCGAGGCAGACTCTACTACAAGCTATATTGAGCCAACAAATTGGAAGCTTGTTGTTGACACCTTACACAAGGTCGACTTAGTATGTGACAAATTAAAGGAATTGATGATGAAAGATCCTGGTCTTCGTTTTAAGATTGATTTGTTTTTCATCTGGGGAGCACCTGCACGGGGCTCTTCGTCTGACAGCTCTCTAAGTACAACGGACGAGGAGGAGGACGACTAGTTATCTTTTTTAAAACTCCGTTTGGATGGCCTTGACCTTTCCCCTCCACTGAGTTTATTTAAGGTGCACTCTCAATGACTGCAGCATCATTTCATCGCGCACCTTCACCACAGCAACATGGAGAGTCAACTCAACTACTGTTGCGAACAGAAATGTTTTTCATGGCCAAATGACATTGATGTTGCGGATGGTCTGGCGTGTAGAAAATGTGAAGCTTTTGGTCAATGCATGTGTAAGTGCAAGTCTTGGAAGAAGCCGAAACCAGAGTTGAAGACATTCCATGTGTACCAGATGAGAGGGCATAAGTACACTTGTTGCCCTGAACGTTGCATTGAATTCACACTAAAACAGCTAACTGGCTGCAAATTGTGCAACAATCATTTTGCAGGTTTTTGCAATTATTATTTAGGAGCCTGTCAGTACAGATCAACTTGGCATACAGAAGCACTCACTATCAATGAAATCGCTATAGATACACAAGAGTAGTCTTTCTACTCTTTTCTTTTTTAAAACTCCATTTGGATGACCTTGACCTTTCCCCCTCCACTCACCTTAGTTTATATAAACCCCATTCCCACTGACCACAGCATCACTTCATCGTGCTCCCTCGTCAAAGCAACATCAACTATGGAAAGTAAGCGCATCTCATGTTGCGAGCATAGGTGTTTGGAGATACAAGGCGTCACATATTGTGCAAAGAAGCGTTGGGAGGAAGAGACGGGGACAACCTATTGCTGTGAGGATAAGTGTTTCCTCTTACCAAAGTGGCAAGTGGATGGGCTGGCCTGCCGGCAATGTGAATGCTTCGGATGTTGCAGGTGTAGATGCAAGAACCAACAGCTGCCACCACCGGTACTACAAAATTTTAAAATCTACAGATCCAACTACTTTTATACTTGTTGTCCGCAGCGGTGTATTAAGTTTCACTTCTCCAATCTTACCAATTGTCGGAAGTGCTACGGACAACCTGATGGGTGGTGCACCTGTTTTCTGGACTCCTGCCGCTACAGATCGGATTGGTTTACAGATCCGTTAGAAATTGATGAAGTCGCCCAGGAAGCACAAGAGTAGTCTTTCTACTCTTCAACTTTTTTTAAAACTCCATTTGGATGACCTTGAGATTTCCCCCTCCACTTCCCCATATACCTAGAGTACACAGAGCCTGACAGTCAGTCACTCGGTGGCTGTTGTGGGGTGCGTATCGGTGTCGGCGCTCCGTTGTTAGATTTTCAAGGTCACAGTAATATGAAATTGTTGGTGTTGTGCTAGTTCAAGGTCACCTGAGGGATAACCGATTGCCCATTTAGGCAGAGTCATGTCAGAAACTCGAGTTTAACTTGGCACTTTTGCCGTTTCTCGTCGAAAATTCGCTCCAAGTGGTCAAGGTCACGGGGACTCGGACTGAAACTCGGAGCGTAGTGCGAGAAACGGCAAAAGTGCCAAAAAATTTTAAGTTTCGGCGTGACCTTGACCTTAGTGGCATCGGTGACGTCATTTTGATGACGTGAGGGGTGATGACGTCATCAGCACGTCATTTCTGTGACGTCATGGGTGTGACGTCATCGAAATGACGTCATTGGTGATGACGTCATCGATGACGCGATCGATGACGTCATCGATGACGTCATCGGTGAGGTCATTGACCTCGATGACGTCATCCCTCAGGTGACCTTGAACTGGGCCAGCACCAACAATTTCACACTACTCCAGTAATTGTGAGGACGTCTGCTAAGTCTGCACTATATTAAATCAACGGTATCAGACAACTAAAATATGATTCCTTCCAACAAAAGAAAAAAGTAAAATTTACTATTGATCTAAAATAGCAGGGATTATGAAAAATAGTTTTTGGGGAGCTGTTTTTTACGTTTTATGGTTATGAGATCAAAATCAAAATATTTTTATTATTAGATCTAGGTACTTTTTTATCCCCCTTTCCCAGGAGCCTAGTATTGTAATGGAGTCTCATATTTACGTTCGTGCACGCCTATACTCAAAAATAAATTAAATTACAAGTACATGTATAATCCAATTAAATGTTTAAAGAGTAGTACCGGGGAGCCGAGCTTCGCTCTATAATTATGTTGTAAAATGTTACAAAATGTTTAAAGTTACATTTATGTTTATTAAGTGAGGGTGAGATGTCAGAGCACGCCTTCAGTCTTTCATTTTCTATAGGTCTTTTTTTACCTCCTCCTCGAGAATGTTGGGGTGGGAGAAAAGCATTTAAAATGTAAACAAAGAACTTAAACTTACGATAGAGGTTTTTGAGTAGCATTTTCCTAAAATAACATTTTCAATCTATCTATAAAAATGAAAGTATGTATCTTTAAAAACGAAAGCTTTGTGTATCTTGAATAGGCGCAAAGACTACTGGACCGATTGACCTGAGGTCTTGTAAAACTATACTTTATTTATCTAGCAGAAAGATTGATAGGCATATTCCTGTTATTTATAAGCTTCTGGCCTTTGCCCTATTGGCCCTGCATATGTATTGTACGTAGAAATTTAAACGTGTATACAATATAATGATAAAACTTGAAACTGGGCAAGTTTTGTTCAAATTTATTTATTCTTTAATTCAATTTATTAATATAAATAAACAGCTGTTGAAATTTTTTCTTCACGGCACTGGATTATTTTGTTATTTTTGGTAATTTTACTTTTGCAAAATTATTAGACCATCTCTTTCCATTCAACCAATCTGTAGCATCTATACTTATTTAATACGCTAAGGTTTTTTTGTGTTGAGAACTTCTACAATTTTTAACCGATATTCAAGTTTTTTGTGTCGTTGGATAGGGCTTGTTCTGTAGTTGTTTCTGCTAAAAATTGATGAAAATCAGACATAAAATAAGGGTGCTTTACACAAATTAAATTTGAGATTTTCCCATTAGAATACCATTGGGTTTGGGTTGAACATTTTAAACATCTGTTAATGTATAGCTGTAAACACGTGTAGTTTTTTGTGATTAATGATATTAACAATATTGGATTGGTCGGTTGTCGTTAAGGGTGCGCTCTACCTCGGCGTCAAAATCGTCGAGCGAGACTGTTAACTGCCGCTATACGCGGAAACTCACATTTTGGAAAATATATGACGGGTGATTTTAAATGTTGTTACTTTAATGGTTTTTTTGGTTTCAGTGCGAAATCGATCGGTGGTCTAATAACGATGTTTTTGAAATTGCAGACCTTTCGCATCTCCCTTATTGCATCGTTATCTATAAACTTTTTATCAATCTTATTACAGATTCTTTTTCTTAAGATTATATTGTACTCGTGTATCGTCTTATTTTTTCTTAAAAAATTGTTTTTAATACGTTAAAACTTGATACAAAAACGCTTATTTCAACATTATTAGCAAGCACCCTGCTTAGTAATTTAAATTAATATCGAAATTTTAAGACGATAGCAGAGTACAAAATTATATTATGAAAAGAATGACACCAAAATATTTTAAATCGGTTTACAACTGGGGCGACAATCAGAGAGATGCTAAACCCTTGCATCCGCGCGCGGCAGATGGGTAGAGCGCACCCTTAATTTAGAACTAAATGTTACTTTTGTATTGTATCAAAATAAATTGCTCGATTCCGAGCAACAAGTAGACTAGTAATTCGTAAATAAAAATTACATGTGGCGTTCTTACACCATTTACCATCGAAGTAATCTATGCAGTCCTTGAAGAGAGGGAGAGTCGTCAATTCTTGCATGAATGTGTTTGTGTGTGTGTGTGTGTGTGTGTGTCATGTGTGGAGCATTTTATTTTTTATGGGAGTGTTCTTCTATGAACTCACTTAGTTTGTAGTAAGGTCTTTAAATAGATATTTTTTAGTTGCTTTTAAACATGGAGGCCTTATTAATTTCTTTGAGACTATTTGGCAACAAATTAAACATTTTTACCCCCATGTAATTAGGTGTTTTGCTGGTTTTGGTTAACCTATGGTGGTTTAAGTTAAGATTAGTTTGATTTCTCAAACTAAGATTGTGACAATTTATTCTTAGTTGAGGAGGATTGTATTTAATGTAAACTATTATTTCAAAGAGGAATAAGGAAATTGCGCTTAGGATGCGGTTGAGAATGAAGGAAGGTTTGCAATGTTCCTGAGGTCCAACTTGTTCCATGATTCTGATTGCCTTCTTTTGTTGAATGAGGATTTTTTGAACATCTGTTCCATTTGCTGACCCTCAAACGATAATTCCATTCCAGACGTGAGAAGAAAAAAGTGCATGATACAGTACGCAGTTTTAGTTATGTCCTTGTTTGTTAATGTTCTGATTCGTTTGAGAGCGTAAAGCACTTGAGATAATTTCTTTTGTAGTTTGTCAATGTGAGGCTTCAGTTAAATTATTGTCAACTATTAATTATATAAATTTTGTGGTGGATTGATCTGGAGCATTATTGGTTTGACGGCAATTTTTAGCAGGGAAGAAGTCCGATGTTACAGTTTTTCTCGGTTTATTTTCAGTCTCAGGTAGTTGCAGGCAGTTTCGGATGATTGTAGGAGGAGGTCTACTGCTTGTTCATGGAAGTTAGAATTGCCTTTGTCATTGGGAGATATAACTGTCGTGTCATCAGCGAACATAATACATTTTGACTGATCCGTAAGGTGGTTAGTAAAGGAATTTATGTGTATGAGAAAAAGCAGTGGGCCGAGGATGGATCCTTGTGGAATTCCTTGCGTAGTGTTCTGGAGTGACGATCTTACTTTGGGCGTGCATCATTTGGAGAGCCAGGTAGAACGGATGCTTGTTTTGCGCATCGAGCTCCTGGGGGCTCTCAATTATGTGCATCGTTTGCGCATCACAGGGTGGTGGAAGCGGCATTATTTTTATTTACAAAATTATTGAAAACTCATGCCCGTGTTCAAATAGTCTTTTAACGTGTTAAACATGTCTTTTAACGTATTAAACGTGTTTGGCATAAGACATATAAGTTCAAAAATTTGCAAAACAATATCAACAGAACAGAAATAATGGCAAATAATCGACACAATATCACGGCCTTGACCCTTACCTACATTAACACTTGGATTTCATTCATGTTTATACCATTTGTAGTTTGTTTCTATTGCAACAGTGAATTTTATGAGTGGTTTTATTCTGAGGAGTTAGTATAAGAGAGGCTGCTATCTACAGTTAGAATATAGAGGCAAACTTGCCATAGAAACAATTCGTACAAAACATTTCAGCCTGAGCAATTACAGTAATACAATCCTCACCAACCATTGAAAGTAAAATAAGTACGGTAAACACTCTATGTATTACAAAAAAGGTTTATACATTACAAACTTAAATTGTATTCATGGATGTGCGATACACATGTGTTGCCGTCCAGTGGTATGTGTGGGGGACGACTATTTGCGAATTGTTGTCGGCAGGTGGAGGCTACCTGGACGGGATAGTGCGCAAATGATGCAAGGGGATTAGGCAACCCTTCGAAATATTTAACTGAAGGATTAAAAAGTGCGCAAATGATGAACGACCCTTACTTTGACTTCATAGTTGTTGTTGAGGTGTTCTATTTCCACTATTTGCTTCCGGTTTGTGAGATAGTTTTTCAGCCAAAGTAGTCTATTGCCTGAGATATTAAATTGAAGGAGTTTGCTAATAAGGGTTGGATCGGTCCAGGCTATCAAAGGCTTTTTCTGTGTATATGAAGATTCTGGTAGCTTGCTTCCTTTCCTCCCAAACTCCCGAGATGTCTTGATAAAGTTGGGCCAGGGCTGTTGATGTTCACACTAAAAGTGAAAGAATGAAAATTCACTCTTTCAGAGTGACTTTTTAACTCTTTGAAAGTAGGAAAACCGAGCCACTCTGGAAGAATGAATATTCACTCTTTAAAATAGTGAAATGGGGTCATTCTTTGAAAGAGTGAATATTTCCACTCAACGAAAGAGTGATTTCCACTCAACGAAAGAATGATTTCCACTCAACGAAAGAGTGATTTCCACTCAACGAAAGAGTGATTTCCACTCAACGAAAGAGTGATTTCCACTCAACGAAAGAATGATTTTCACTCAATTAAAGAATGAGTCTAACCTAACCTAACCTATCAAATGAAGTCTTCTTACAATTACTCAAAATAGGTACACATACAAAATAAACTTATCTAGTTTATTTTGTGTTGTTCTTTGATAATTTTTTAGGCTACATTAACTTAGTTAAAATTTGTCCTTTATTTTGTTATTTATGTTGATATTATTCTATTAAAACCTACTGAACTGAACCTCGATGATAACCTACAAGACAAAATGTAGAAAGGTAAGGTGGCTTTGCCTTCATTATAAGTGATTCTCAGTCTTGTATACTACACAATATCCTGTTAATAATAGAGTATGTTTGCATATAGAACTAAATTACTTAATCTAAACTTAAATAGGTGTGCTTGCTAACTATTGAGGAAGGAAAGCTTCTGGAAAGAGACGCCGTGACGTAACACCGATGCCGAGGAGGAAGATTTTTTTGGAGGTGAATGCTTTCGATGATTGATTTCAGAGCTGACTTGAAGTTTTAGCCATAGCCATGCAAACACACAAAACGTTTCCCAATACTTAATATAAATAACGCATATAAAACTGTCCCGGACCCGTTAAAGATGGCGGTCTTCTGAATCTGTAAGGAAATCACTCTTTGATAGAGTGACTGAGAAACCATCTATTGAAAAGGTGAAAATACATTTATTTAAATAGTGGATATTTTCACTCTTTAGAAAGAGTGGAGGTTTTCCGTTCTTTCACGAGTTACTTTTCATTCTTTTGGAATGAACACGCATTCACTCTGAACAAAGAATGACTTTTTCATTCTTTCTATTTTAGCGTGTTGATTTTCCTTTTCGGAACCCATGTTGCAAACCTGATATTAGACATTTCTCTTCTACATATTTGATTAATTGGTTGTGGATTGCTTTTTCAATGTATTTGGATAAAGTGGGCAGCACTGATACGGGTCGGAAATTTGATGCTTTGGAGTTTTCTCCTTTTTTGCATTTAGGGTAAACTAATTCTATTTTGGCTGCTTCAGGAATTTCATTTTGTTCTATGGAGGAGTTAATAATGTTTAATATGGGCAAAATTATTACTGTTTGACAATAACTGATTATTTTGTTGGATATTTGGTCGATTCCTGCAGAGTTTTTGGGTTTGAAGCTCTTAAAAATATCTTGAAGATCTTTGATGCTGACTTTGTTAAACTGGGTCAGGCTTTAGAGTTTAAGCCTTACTTTCTCATAAGGATGTCTCTGCATATTCGTTTGTGTATAGGCCTACATGGACGCTACCTACATTTTTTAATGATCAGTATGTCAATTTTTTGCAAACGATTTTGTCCTAAGTCCACAATGTAGCTCGCTAAATGATGTCAATGATGTTGTTATTTCTAAGTCAACCCTTATTACTGAGTGGTGCTGTACAAAGAAAACCTGCATGAATGCTGAGAAGATTAAGGATGTAACACTGTGTCTGGGCAGTAGATCCAGCAATGTCAAATGACTTAAGTTCTTGGGGTTTCATTTGCAGTCCAATATTAAGGGGCAAACTCACATTGATTATTTGGCTTCAAAAATTGCGACGGATATTCGTGATAAGATCACTAAGTGCTAGTGTTTCTGCTGATGTCTTTCTCTGTATTATTCCGCATACATCCATAGTTTTATGTCATATGGAACCTCAGTGTGGGCTAACGGTTCTTATTCCATTGACATTGACATAATTTTTATGTTGCAGAAAAAGGCCGTAAGATTAATGTGTGGCGTTCATAACCAAACACATTGCAAACCACTCTTGATCGCTCTTAAAATACTTACCATCATTGTTTGTCATGTCATGCTTTTTGTCAAGGACAATCTGCCAAATTTAACCAAAATGTCAAATGTTCACAGCTACTCGCTACTCCACAAGGTTTAGAGGTAATATTTCTACGTCAAAGGTGCATGTTTTCAGCCACTGAAAATAGTCTTTGCTATCAAGGCATAAAAATATAATGCTTTGTCTCTTAACATAAGAAATTTATCTAGAGCTATTTTTAAGAATGTTATAAAACTGTTTTAACAAAAGTCTCATTGTATAAACCTGAAGAGTGTTTTGAGGTTAAGTTTTTATGTAACAAACTAACCTTAGTTTGATTTTTTGACGATTGTCATAAACATTGTTATTGTTTCAATTGACTTTAAAGGATTTCATTTTATTATAATCACATGATTTGCACGTATACTTTTCTTCAGGGTAAAAATTTGATTCATTATCTTACTATGTCATCCAAGGTTTTTATTGTTTTGATGAATTAACTATCTGTTATTTTATACCCTAGAATTTATCCCTCAATACTGGGTTTCCACTCGTGCTTTCGAAGATTATGCCCAACCCCCAACACAACTAAGAAATTTTCTCGTTTTTAATACACAAACTGGATACATGGTTAAAACATGGTACTTACGTTTCGGAAAAAAATTTATAATCAGGTGATCGCTCCAATGCTTTTCTTATGGAGAAAAATGATTTTTATTAACGATTTTCCTAAATAATTCGAGCGTTTTGATGAATTAAACTACCATTATTTTGTACCCAAGAATAGTTATTTTCCATCCGGAACGGTCTAGCGCTTGTACTTCGCGAAATAATTTCCAACCACAAACCCCACTACAAAACTTTCTCGTTTAATATAATAGGATATTCAAATATTACTAGTGTATACTTACATTGATCGAAATCGATCAATGTACATCGATTATATATTTTGATACAATACAGAAGTTATATTCAGTCCTAAATTAATGACATTTGACCAAATCCAATATTGTGAATATCATTATTCACTAAAAATAACATGTATTTACAGATGTACATTAACAATTGTTTTAACTGATCAACCTAATCCCAATGTTACTTTATTAAGAAAGTTTCAAATTTAATTTGCGGATAGCGCCCTTACTTCAAGTCCGATTCTCTTCAATTTTTGGCGGAAACAACTACTGACCAAGCCCTATCCAACGCCACCAAAAACTTTACAATAGGTTGAGAATTGTAGGAAAATACATCCTCAATTAAAAACAAAAAACAAAACAGCGTATATTAGTTAACTAGGCCTATACCGGTTGAACTGTACCGATTAAAAAAATCGTAAGTAAAATGATTTAATTAACCCGATTAAACTTTTCCAGTTAATAGGCCTTAATAGTGTACTGTAGTTATTGGTTTGGAAATTGGATGTTGTATACGGTACAGTAAAAGTTGGCAATTCCTAATCCTATACCTTACTATAGGCCTAATACGAGCAATGTCTGAAGGGATGTGTGTTCAACGATCTCGAAATCGTGAGTTGATGGCATTGAAACAATGATTTATACATTTAGGCATATTACTGTTTTGTTCGCTAAATAATAAACGTATATAAATTCTTACCCCCTGTAAAGTATGTAAGATGAATAAGTTTTCCCCACAGATATACAAAATTACTGTACTTTGGCGGTATATATTGGACAACGTTCTTCAAGAGTAGTTTTTCTCTAAACGGTAATGGTCATCTTTTACTATCTGAATTCCATTTATTTTTCCTCTGCTGAATCATTACCCTACCGCGCGTGTACAGAAAAATGCAACGCTTGCACTTCCGTTGCTGCGGCCGTGTAGGCCTATCTCTTCACTGACACGATCTTTGTGGAACTTCCGGTTGGGCAATGTAATGTAAAGTTCAAATGTCGGATCTTCTGGTTCTGGGAAGTTATGTAACGGTTACATTATATTGCATGTTTTCAGAAGAGACTGGTTCGCGGCCAAGTGTCGCCGCTACGTGAGCGCTCCGCTACAATTCGCTGACACCGCGCAGATGCCGCCGCGTCGAGTCGGTTCCTTTTCCTGCGACAATAAAGGATGTTCTTACAACGTGAATCATAACGCTAGACGATGTCACGGTTTTACTGTTACACAATGAGCCATTTTTATTGACACTGTGTGAAAGGCGATATAAAAATAGAAATCGCATTGGGTTAAAAAGTAGGCCTACTGCGCACTTTAGGACTGAATATTGTCCCGGGTGCGGTAATCTTGATTGGATAAACTTAGTTTGGTGTAGTAGGGTAGTATACTTAGTTTTTGTAAAAGAATAATAAATTGGTTTTACTTGTTTCCATTGCAAACAGCGAGTACGACGGCAGTCCACTAGCGAAAAACTCATTTTAATCAGGTAGGAAGCACAACAATCAAATAAACTGCAAGAGATTTTAAGAAGTAGACTACAGAAAATAGGCGATACAAAATCCGGAAAATTTGAGTCTTTATTACACTTAACGGTTGTCTCCCATTTTTTTAAAAATTTATAGGTTTGATTTTTACAAAACAAACTGTGGAATTAAAGGTAAACTACTACATTTTACGCCCTTGGTCTCTTTTGTACGCTCTGTCGATTTACAGTGATATCAATGTACAGTACAGGGTGGACCAGAAGTAACCTATAACTTTCTCGACCGGAAGTCACTAATTTTAAATACACACCCCTACTTAAGGAGTTTTTTATTGTACACGTCATACATCAAAATTTGATAATAATTTACTCCTAATCCGAACGGTTTGGGAGATGATGATGGTTGAAGTTTAGTAGGCATTTAGATACATAAAAAATTTCACATCCATTATCTCTGAAACTTGCACGTTAAACAAAACTGTCCAAGCATGAAAATATCTCAAAACCTCATAAGTCGATTATCGCGTAAATAATTTTACTTTTTACATACATTTTTAATTATCTCCATACATTATTGCGTTGTACCGCTCCGTATTGTAAACTTAATGGAAAAATATAACTAAAACTATGAATGAACTGAAAACTTGTGATTAAAAAATTTTAAAGGTGGAGTTCAAGACATTTTTATTTTGGAACATGATTGATCAGCGGAAAATTTTCAGACAGTGGATGTAAAAATTCGCCACATGTTATTTTTACTGGAAAAAACTAAACTTCAACCGCATTTATCTCCTAGACCAAAACGTTAAGGTTAGTTGTACAAATTGAACTGCAATGTTGCTTTAAAATAACCTATAGACTACAATAAAAAATGCAATAAAAAGGGGGTTTGTGTTTAAAATAATTACTGACTTCCAAGCGAGATATTTTACCTCTGGGACTCTGGTAGGCCTACACCCTGTAGATTGAAATTAATGTCAATTAATAGAGCTCAGAGCGCAACAGGTTTTCCTATAAAAATACAATTTGTTTTTGTGAAAAATGGATTACGGTAGTCTACGGTATGCAACATTTAAACGGGGTGTACTGGACACCCGATGGTAGCCTCCTAGTTTTTATGTTTATAAACTTTAGTTGTTGGTTTAGGTCATCCTCTCAATAAATATGTAAGCACTATAGCCTATTTATTTATTATTTATTTAATATTTTTTTATCTATTTAATGATAACTAACTGTATAAATTACTTAATTGTCATTTGTTAGTTACATATGGCTTTCTAGTTATATGGTACTGTATTTACTATTTTTATATTATTTTCACCTTTTTTTTAAAAAAAAATTACATATTAGTAAAATGAGCATCATTCTTTTTGGATAGACTAACACCTAAATATAAACACTTCTGTACAAAACTACGATACAAGAAATTATAGCAACAACAAAACACAAACATATAGAATTTCAATCTAAGTAATTAAATGTAACTAAACGAGACTGAATTGAAAGAAAACAAACCACTCTATATTAATTAATTTTAAAGTAATTAAACATAGTAAAAACCTAAAACAAAATAAATAATGGTTCCCTTGAGCCCAGAAGCATACAACAAGGAGTACTTCACTATTTAGCATATTGCAAGAGTAAACTGATACAGACCACAAATGATAGACTCCATAATAAAAAAGCAAAAACAATAAATAAAAAAGAGAAGAAAAGCCTGAGAAAACATATAAAAAATATAGTAGGTATTATAGAAAAATTAACAATGCTGTCACTAAAATCATCAACCGAAATAACACAACGGTTGCTCATTCGGTCAACAACACTTAGGCTACTAAAGTTTTTCCATACCAAACAAGCCACCACAAACAACTATGATTAATCTAATCAGGCATCTATACAAAATCAACTGCCACGACTGTCCAAAATATTACATCAGTCAAACTAGAAGATCCTTCAACCAAAGATTTAAAGAACACATAGGACCTACCTAACTTCACCATCAACAATCCTCGTACGCAGAACATTTAGTAGGCTATCATAAGGCCATAGCTATACATCAATCAAGAAGAACATGGAAATAATTGAGGTTTTACCAAAAAGCGTTAAGCTTGATGAAAAAGAAGAATTCACCATCTACAAAGCAAAAAAGACCGATCCCAACAACATCCTCAAAGATCAAACTTCTTTTAAATCAAATATTATTTTTGATACATAAATAGACAAACAAAAATGCAAAGAAGTTTAAAGTGAAAGTAAGAAGAACATCAACATGGCATTGGATATTATGGCATTGGATAAAATAATAAGAAGAAGAAGAAGGAGAAGAAGAAGACAACACCTTCTATGAATCAGTCTTATCTCTAGTTTGTGAAGAGTGAGGGCTGGCCAGCACAAGTACGATTTTAATCAGTTTTATTAATTGTATCATTATGACAACTTTTAGTTTTAGTGACTGGGGAAACTTGTTCTTGAATCATTTGATAAACCGCAGTATAATAATACATTAGACTATGTGATAGTTGCATACTATGGACCTGATGTAGTTCTAAGGAACGAAACATGTCGTCTTTTGATAACCAGTGATTGGACAAGGTAATTTTATTTTATTATTAATATATTCCAATCCAGGGTCACAATGAATAAATTACTACAAAATAAATACTGTAAGTAAAAGTTATACAAAGTAAAAATATAGCTCTCAGTGACTTAGAAGGGTAACTCAAATTCCTTACTCTTTTACTAATACAGTTTATGTTTACTGGTAGGGCCTATAACAGGTATGAAGGCACCAGATCTGACCTTAATTACAAGTAAATATAATATTTTTAAAATAAAAATTCAAAAACACCGTTCAAACAGGGGAATGCGGAGTCACGTTATTATTTATTTGACAGGTGTGACTCTTAACACTAACAGTGAAAGTCCGAATAGTTATTATATAAAACAAAGGGAGTTTTGTGTTTCTAAAGTGGGATTTTATCAAAGTTCTCTATTTTAAATTTAACAGTTTATAAACTACCAAATAAAATCACCAACCTGGTTTGTGATGTTATTTTTTAACACAAATTGATATAATTATGCATAATATTTATAATTTAGTGATTAACTAACACGATTCCACGGCAGCCAGCCCAAGAGCCCCATTTTTCCCTTTTTGGGGGAGGGGGGTGTTAAACAGCGAATTACACCTTAGCCTCGTTGATGACGCAGGTCCGCTGCGAGGGGGTGTCCTATTTCCCAGACCCCCGACCCCCCTGCTGTACTGTGTGTGTGTGTACCAGTGTGCCGGTCACCGGGGTGCAGCGGTCGCGGGTCTGGGCGGCGGTGCCGGCCGGCACTGCAGGAAGCGTGGGCCGCACGACGTGGCAACACCGCGCTGTTGTCACCACAACCGGCAACGCCGCGTTCGTGGAAGGCTCACGTACAAGTGACTTGGGCTTCTCCCGTGTGGACCCGGGGCATTGGGCATTGTGTGTTTGGCGCCTGTCGTCAATGGGGGGAGGCCCGGGGCACCACCTCTGGATCTTTGGCGGGAAAATATATTTCTTTGGGACAATTCTGACAAATCCTTCTCAACTCGATCAGCCCCAAACTATCCCCCAACAATCCGCCTTTGACACTATTATTCGATCGGATATTGGGAAGTGAGCAGCTTGGACCAAATATTCTAGTCCGACTATCTATCCACCTTCATCCCAACGTTTATTTGCTTTTACTAATCTTATCTGCCACGACAATCAACATGTACCAAGATGATAGTTTTCCTATTTTAGAATCTGCCGTTTATTTGTTGGATTGGTTTCCCGGAATTGACGTTATCTCGGTTGCTCCTAATGGTATCTCGAGACTGTTTTGTCGTCGTATCGCGGTGGTCCGGTGGAGTGCGGTGGAATTCTAGAAGAGAGAGAGAGAGAGAGTTGATAACGGAGGTGATAAGAGATAGCGGCCGGCTGGGTGGGCTGGCAGACGACGTCCTCCACAACATACAACAGTGCTCTGGTGTGGGAAATATTGTGGTTTACTACTCGCTACTGTATGTGTATGGGACAAACATTATGTCTCTCATTGCACTACAGTAGAACTATTTGCAGTATACAGTGCAAGCAGTAGCGAGAGAGCATTTGGAATTTCCATATTTAGTTGGTTATGTTATGAACAAATTTATGAACGCTAAGTGTTTTTTTGCGATTGGTTCCGTTATTGATATCCTTGGGCAGAGCTTGCTCTGTAGGCCTAGTTGTTTCTGTCAAAATTGACGAGAATCGGACTTATAAAAGATCTAGACACACATTGTAAGATTGTTTCCTATACATATTTGAAATTTAAAATTGTCTTATTAGAATAACATATAACTAGTATACGTGGTGCTCGAAATCGAGCAATTTATTTTAATACAATACAAATGTTAGTTTTGGCTCTAAATCAATGACATATTGTGAATATCTGTAATCACCAAAAACTACACGTATTTATACAGCTGATAATTAACACATGTTTAAAATGCTTTATTCAATCTCAATGTTAATGGGAAATTTTGAGATTTCATTGGTGGATGGCGCCTTTACTTTCAGTCCGATTATCATCAGTTTTTGGCGGAAACAACTAAAACAGACCAAGTGTAGTAAAATTAAGCCAAAATATGGCTGGAAAATGAAATAATTTTTGGACAGCGAATTTTTTCTGAAATGTGTTCTATACCATCCCCTGACCTCCCTCAGAAAAGTCCCCTGAAATCCTCAGTGGGCAACATGCCTAAAAATGATGGGATGGCCCGCGTGGAGTCAGAAATAAATCTTTCTTCGACCAATGGGTTTATGTACATAAAATTAAAGCTCTTAAGTAGTAGAATTTAATGCCGCAAACCCCATCTCAAAAGGTTGCCTGAGTCGAAAACGGCAGCCTGTCAAACTTTGAATAAAAATCAAATTTTAACCTAAACGCTTAAAAATGTATATAATTTTCGAAATACTTGACCTTTCGAGGTGCGGTTTGCGGCAAACGTTTGCTTTTACAATTACCTTTGAAAATGCCGATAGCTAGTCATATTCTTATCATACTACCCTTAAACCACCCTCCACATGGACGTCCCAAAGAGGAAGTTTAAAAAAAATTTCTTAGACCATAGCCATCCTATACATAATTTTAAAGGTCTTCGTAAGGAGATTACATAGCCGAAAACCAGACCTCAAAAGGTCAAATATGTCAGAAGTTATTGTATTTCAAAGTTTTGATAGTATTATTTTATTCTAAACTTTGAACGCCTGCCATTTCACTCCCGACAGTTACATTGAGGTCGGGTTTACGGCATTGTATTCTACATTTGAAGACCTTTAATTTGATATATATAAACCTTCGGAATGTATTTAAAATTAGTATGCTTAATATCAAATTTTAATGTAACTCCTTATGGGCCAACCCCTCATTATTAAGCGTGATCCCCATATGGGATTTCTGGGGACTTTTTGGAGGAACTTCAGGGGACGCCATAGAACACATTTCAAAAGAAATTGGCTTTCCAAAAATTATTTCATTTTTCCCGAATAATTTTACTAGGCCTAGGCCCCTACACTATATCCAACGACACCAAAAACTTGAAAATCGGTTGAAAATTGTAGGAGGAGTTCTCAAGACAAAAAAACTCTTAGCGTAATTAAATAAGTATAGAAATAAATTAATTTTTAAATTTAACCACTGTCAAGAGTAGGTAAACATCTCCTATCTTTCATTCTTATCTTCTCTTTCGTTAATTTAATAAATCACTGAACTATGCCATTTCGTATCAAAGAGGTTATTTTAAACCATCAAGAAGGATACCGTACTGGAAACACTGTCAATGAACTGCAAGAGCGTAAGGTTTAATTTTGTTATGAATTTCCAAACTAAATTGCTCGAATTAAAGCTACACTAGTAAGATATAAGTTAAATGACGTTGACTATATAGTTAGGGCCTATTTTGTGTAAACTCATTTTATCTATTTTAATGAATACGTAGTAACTGCAAATTGAATCCGAACAAAAACTTCTTGTAATCACACAACATTTTTTCTTATAAAATTGCTAAAAGTATGTTTGTAAAACTATAAAAGATAGCCTGCATTTGTAGTTTTACAAATTAATTTCTTGCATTTCTATAAATATAGCCTACATTTTATGATTTACCAAGAAAACATTTATGTGTAATTGCGAGAAGTTTTGTAATTGTACAAAATCTTTTTTGTGAGTGATGCTGTACAGTTACTAAATTTTTTACAATGATATTGGTATTTAAGGTTGTATAGGGCCTTTGTTATAGGCTGCGATATTGAAAACATCCTTTAGGCCCATCAGAAGAATCAACTCCACGTTCCGTCGGTGGAGACTGTATGAATTCAATGTTTTGTAGAAATAGTACAGCGCAGGCCTAAGTTATTTATCAAAAACTTGAACCGCATTTTTAGGGGTTTTAAATTGTTGTTTTAAATAGTTTTGTGTTATCAATGGTTTAAACATTCCAATACGGACCTTATTATATCTCCAAAAGAATTTCACTTCAGATAGGATATTAAACGATTCATTGAAACGATAATGTAATAGATTAAGCATACGCCCTTTACAGTACTGTAATTAAGTACCGTAATGCGATTTTTATTGTACGGTAGGGCTTTTTTTTAATAGTCTATAAACCCGACATTTGAAGGAGATGAGCTATTCAAACCAGCCATGTGTTTCGGAACCCCGTTGTTGAGAAATCACGATTTTGCGGTGCCGCCGCCGGCAAATAGATTTGGGACCACGAACTTGAACTCCGCGAAACAAACTCACTGCCCGACCCAACGAGTGGCGAAAAATGTGTTGTTGTGAGTCTAAAAGTATAGAAATTGAGGAGACGAATTATTTAAGCATGTTAAAAATACCCTAAAGACAACATATCTTTATAAGATCTCCTTTTTATGTGAAGCTAAATTAAATTAAATTGCATAGCATACATGTTTTCTAAAATCATAGATCAACTAAACTAATCCAACAATTTTAAGTGGAACCGTACAAAGTAAGCGACAAGCCATCACGCAGTTTCGCAGTGTTTTGAATGCAACGTTGCAAAGGTGAAGGCAGCGTCGCAGTCTGTTCTGACAATGAACTCCGGCTGCCTAGCCACATCGCATTGTTTTGACCATTTTGATGAAAGTGGATTTCACCGATTCCCACTTATGCGTGTTATTTTTAACTCTGCCAATTTTGTATTGGATATGCAAGATTATGCTGCAGGATTAATTTAATTAGTTGTGCTTTTATCCAACCTATAATATTTTAAAGGATATAGGCTACTTAATACTGTAAAACCTTCATGTGGACCTAACATAAAACTTACAACAGGAAAAAAAATGCCAACATGGAACGCTAGACTAAAATGAATTATGCAAATAAGTCACGTTTATAGATTTATTTGATTTTTTGAACCGAATTTGAGTTCTCAATTAACGATTAAATTATGTAGAATACCTGATTGTATTAAATAAATATCCATTTTTTTGTTTTTTACAAGGCGTTGGAGGCATGATTTAAAAATAAAAGGTTAGGTATATTACCTTGTTGCCGTCTTCGTGACTTTGTAAAGTAGCCTATTTTGTGACTTCTACAAGTGACTTTTACAAAGTCATGAAGTCGGCAACAAGGTAATATAACGTTATATTTTAGCTCAAAGTGACTTGGAAACTGAAGTAATAATGAAGCATGATTTGGAGATAAAACATATAATTCAATGTAATTTTAAAAATCCTTAGCTAATTATTGTGTAGACGAATTAACGATGAATGGCCAACCGGAAAGATTACATAGCCTAGTTGCATGGTAGTGTTAATCGATCGAATTACAGTATCCCATTTGGTGCGGTACAGGTAGGTACAGTGATTCAAACAGAGCTATGAACTTAAATAAGTGGTCATAAATTGTGATATACCGGTACCGCAGAATGCCTAGATAAAGAATCATCGGATACCTCCACATGTACTGTACAGGCATTCCTCCTTCTGACTAGTTGGTGTCGGGGCTTGGATATTAAATGTTGGGGGGGGGGGGGGGGGGGGTATTAAACCAAATTGACGGCGACGGCCGCTTTTCGGATTAATCGACGGCACGAAGCGGCTCCGCGAGTCCGGGTGGAATGGTGAGGGGCTGGGGAGGGGGGTCTGGGACGTGTTGGTTGGCCGGGAGGAATTTATGTGTTTTCTTCTGATTGGTGATTGGTTGTTTTTTCTCTTCTGAATACTTACTGTTGTTTACATTGGGTCGTTATGTATGAAAAACCTGCGAATTTGCGATTTCAAGAGACTTTAAGGAGGGGTTTTGTAGGTACTACTTATTGACCTTTTGGTCTGGCCCACCTTCAACCAAGATTATCTATCTGTTTTGTGCTATTTAATATTTATTTTAAATAAACAAACTTTTCACAAAACCAATACCTAGCCATGCCTTGTTAGCTTGTTTTTAGTTCCTGGCGAATATCATGTCACTCTACTTTTATCTGAATATACTTAGCCTGCACCTTGTCTATAGACTCCCTTGGACATGCAGACAGATGTATTTTATCTGAGACCTGTACTGCGGTACTTGCGGTTATCAGGGGTATCAGATTCAATTTGGAATCAAAATCCTAGCCCCGCTTGGTCTTGAAATACAAAGATATTGACCTACGATCCCCTAATAATT
Source organism: Neoaliturus tenellus (assembly GCA_030545055.2). Lineage (NCBI taxonomy): Eukaryota > Metazoa > Arthropoda > Insecta > Hemiptera > Cicadellidae > Neoaliturus > Neoaliturus tenellus. The sequence goes on along the minus strand of CM061534.1, from coordinate 29,919,623 downwards.
TCACTTGTTTCATGTAACGTTTAATTTTAGCGTCACCCATGTCACGTGGTTTTCAATAGGCTAGGCATTCTTCATGTTTCATAGCCTACTTAATTCCTCAAGTTTCTTCGCGGGAAGCTTGATCTTACATATTTTGCACCTCTCTCCGTATTATAGATAGTTAGCAGTCTTCATACACGGTTGTTACACCAAAGCATCACATAAAATATTATTTTTTCGCCCTTTTAAAGTCTCAACTACTCCAATCAAATCAAACACTTAAATGAAAACTCTTACTCGCAAAATTTTATTCAGATCTAGATTTCATCTTGTGAAGACAATGCACCCGCCCCCAGGCCGAACTGATTCTCTCTTTATCTCCCGCAGGTCCCCGAGTACTCTCAGGATGCTTCCATCTCCACCAACTCCCGTCGTCCTCCGACCGTCCGTGTAGAGTGCGCTGGTGTCTTTGTAGATTTCATCATATGAAGACAATGCACCCGCCGCCAGGCCGAGCTGATTCTCTCTTTATCTCCCGCAGGTTCCCGAGTGCCCCCAGGATGCTTCCATCTCCGCCAACGCCCGTCGTCCTCCGACCGTCCGTGTAGAGTGTGCTGGTGTCTTCGCCCGGCGACGGTGATCGGTTGGGGACCGGCCGATCAGCCGGGGTACTGGACCCCGCCGCCCACTCCGCCTGGAGCCTAGATGGGGTGACTCTGGAGTTCCGACTAGTCCCAGGTACGTCTATATAAGGACCTATTCAGTATATTGGGCTTATGAGGATTTTCTATTTATTTGAACACGTTTGTTCTTCTTCCTCCAAAAGACACTTAGTAAGTAGGTTAAAGTTAGCTCGTCCTAAGTGTGAGCGGTAACTATTATGTCTGTATCTGAATCATTATTCCCAATGAAGAACCTTTAAAAAGTTTTTACTAGAAAACTCTATGACGAATAGGCCTCAAGTGACATTTTAAACTGAAGACGTATTTTTCCAACGCCGAACCCCTCAGTTTTCACTGTAAGAACTATGTCTAAGTGGAAGTCGATTCAAGGAAATTTTTGGAAAACGATCAGTGGAAAGCATTACACATTATTTATACTGTTGAACCATACTGCATACGTAGGCCTACTTCAGTAGGCCTACTGATAAGTCTGACAATTTTAAAATAGCGTTTACCTCAAGGTTCGCCGATGAAAAAACTCTGTGTAATTTATTTTTATTTCTTACATTTTGCTGAGTTTTGTTGGTACGGTACTGCAGATTTTAAAATCAAATTTAGGGATAACCACTGATGTTGTTGTTTTCAAAACGTACTACGGTAACGGAAATGTATTGCTTATAAAGTGCAGTCTAACATTGCAGCCTACTCTTTGTTCATGTAGATAAAGGATACACTGTTTTTACTGTCACAAAACTTCCATCCGGTAAATTACCAATGGGGCACAAATAAAATTCCAGTTGGGTAACAGCATACGAACTTATCGTCTTTGATGATAAGGCGCCGCCGTGGAAGTTTACAGCGAGTCCCGTCGTGCTCGTGTAGGGGCGCCGAAACGCGTTGCTACGTTGCTACCATCAATACATACACCTACAACACATACAGTACCTAGTTAAAGGTGCGTTGTCACTGGTGCGACTGCAACGATAATCGTTGAACGATAGTCGTTGGACGATAATCGTAGAGCGCCTGCTGAGCATTGTCTTCAATGGCATCGTTGTCACTGACGCGACTGCCGGCAGAGTCGCTAACTGCAATCGTACGGGTCTGCTCCTGGAGCAGTCATAATCGCAGTCGTTGGACGATTTTTCTAGTTTGAGTGGGTGTATTGACACTTGATTGGATTAAAAGAGACTGAGTGTATTTGATAATGATTTTTTCGGAGTTTATATTTAACATTAGGTTTACATTTTTCTTCAGATTACTTTTACTTATCATTTTGGACGCCAGAACTGAACATATGTGTCTGTTTTTATACTTGTATTAATAAAATTATCGTAAGTTTCAAACTGAGCAATCCCGGTTATGAATTTTTTTCTCTTACTCCCCCTTTCCTCCTAGACATTATGAAACATTCTTTAACTTTTTCTATTAATTAATTTTTGTTTTTATAAGCATTCTAAAAATCATTGCCTTACAAAAATTAAATAAGGATAACAAAGATATCTTATTTTAACGTAAGAGCTAACTTCTAATCTCCCATGATTGGATATGGATTGTAGTTTGAAGACATCTTCATAACGTCCTCATTGATTAAACTAGACACAACCATAAACTTAAGTTTAATAAGTCTGAAGAACTCAGAAAACATTCTCTCATCAGCTTGCAAATGATTGTTTATTAATATTTTTAAGTACCTTCTTCTGTTCTACTTGCAATCATGTTATGTTTGTTAGGTCGTGGTACACTTAGCATTTCAAAAATTTCTTCATCTTCTAAATGTTTAATTAACAAATAACTCAGTATCCGTTTCCTTAAACTCACCATTCAGTACTTCACTTGGCAAAAGTCAAATAGCAACTAAACGAATGCATAATAGTCGCATCAGTGACAATGACCACTGCAACGATCATCGCCGAGTGATAATCGTCCAACGATAATCGTTCAACGATTATCGTTGCAGTCGCACCAGTGACAACGCACCTTAATTCGCTTGAACAATCAGTACTTGTATACATTTGAAGCTCAACCGCTGTTCGGCGCGGAACAGATGCAACCTCAATCCCTCCTTTCAATTTATGACGCTCTACAGATAAAAACAAACTAAAAAAGTGACAACTCTAAATTGAAAATCTTCTCGCGTGCGCGAGGAATGTTACCCTAGAATGCGATTTAATCCATAAAATATTTTCATTATTCTTTACCATAATAAGACAAAAAAATTAAATTAAATGCGATACTAGGGGGGGAGTTATTTCCTCCCTTTGAGGACGAATCAACATAAAATCTAATATTGTAGAAAACACACTTTAAATGGTACATTATTCGAGATTATTTGATTTCCGGAAAGGGTTTTTATTCAGTGCTGTAGTATAGGCTAAGCAAATTTGTTTTTACTGTAATAAGTATCAAGGGGGGCCGAGCTTATGCTTAGTAAAATTGTTAGGCGTCACTTTCCTTTCTCATACCAAGCTCGTTCGCTTCGCCCAATCACCATGTCGAAGGGTGCTGCACTGTGGTATAAATTTGTTGAACCTCAGGTTAAGCCTACACAATGGTTTATATACAGTTATCAGCATCAGATTTTGGTTCAATTTGTTTTAATACCTACAAAAAATCTCCATAGGGATAACTTGGGAATTTTGAAGGGCTGTAGGACAGAAATCAGACGTTTCCCAACCATCATGAGAGCATAAGCACCAATCGATTCCGCGAGGCCAGCAAACCCCCACAAGTAGATATGAAACAGGGTTTCTGGCTCACCTCATACTTCCGATTTCCGACCCTCCATGAACTTCATTTTTTGACTGGTTTTGGGCCAGTTTGTTCTCTGATTGTAGGCTAATTACAACCATTTTACAACATTTTACAACATTTTCTCAGGTTTTGCAATGGTGAATTTAGGAAGTATGAGGGGAAGTATGAGGGAAGTATGAGGAAGTATGAGGGAAGTACGAGGAAGTATGAGGGAAGTATGAGGCGCCCTCTTAACCGACCCCTGAGAACCTCATTTTCGACTGTGTTTGAGCTAGTTTGTAATCTGATTTCGGGCTAATTTCAACAATTTTTCAGGTTTTTAAAGTGGTAAATTTAATCCATAAAAAATTAATCCAGAAATTTAATCCAAGGAAGTATGAGGCGCCCTCTTAACCTACCTCTTGTAAACCTCACTTTCGACTGTGTTTGGGCCAGTTTGTATCTGATTTCGGGCTAATTTCATCCATTTTATCAGGTTTAAAAAATGGTGAATTTAATCCAGAAAAATTAATCCAGAAATTTAATCCAAAGTAGTGCGAGGCGCCCTCTTAACCTCTGTTGTTTAACCTAACATAATCCTGATTTCAAAGGGATTTTCATCTTCATTAGGTATTTTACTCGGCGATTTTCACCATATTAATAGGTCACATGACAAGGAAGAGCGCTTTGATTGGTAATCACCTTTACTTTAAGTCTGAGGCTGAAAAAAAATCTCGAGAGATTTTGATTTCCGACATCATTTTTTATAATTTAATCAGTTTACACCGGTGCTTCCGAATCCGCCGTCTTTACGTTCAGTTTGTTCAACTTTGTCCAACCTGATACACGGCGGCTTTTTGTACATTTCGCATATGATCTGCGCAATCCTATCTCCACGACGCACATGAAAATCGGTATCAGAATTTTTCATCAAGATAACACCGACATTCCCAGTATAGTCCCGGTCTATGACCCCGGCATTTACACTTATAGAATGTTTTAAAGCCAAGCCAGATCTTGGCGCTATTCTCCCGTAGCACCCATCTGGGAATTTGAAAGTCAAGTCAGTTTTTATCAACTGTTGACCGCGTTTTGGTACAACATAATCATACGCGCTTCTGAGATCCAATCCGGCTGCATCCGGCGACCCGTTGTACGGTTCAAATGCGTTTTCAGTCAAGCAATAATAACCGTAGCTTTCAGCCATTAATGATTTCTAATGGGTTTCCACATCATATAGGTAAGAAAATCATAGATAGTCCGGCATGGGGACTATTGTATGTAGATAGTCCGGCATGGGGACTATTGCATTTTAGATAGTCCGGCGTGAGGACTATTACATTTTAGATAGTCCGGCATGAGGACTATTGCATTTTAGATGGTCCGGTGTGGGGGCTATTGAATTTGAGATAGGCTAGTCCTGCATGAGGACTATTGAGTTTTAGATAGTCCGGTGTGAGGACTATTGAATTTTAGATAGTCCGACATGGGGACTATTGTATTTAGATAGTCCGGCATGGGGACTATTGTATTTAGATAGTCCGGTGTGGGGACTATTGTATTTGGATAGTCCGGCGTGGGGACTATTGTATTTAAATGGTCCTGCAAAGCCCAAAAACCTAGCAGCTAAGGATTTCGCCTGTGAATAAGAGGTATTAGCCAACAGCCCAAACCTAATGTGTTGGGACTAACATGTAAACATAAGGCCTTGCGCGTGAGTCCAAAGCCCTAAAACCTAGCAGCTAAGGATTTGACCTGTGAATAGGGCCTATTAACCAACAGCCTACACCTAATGTGTTGGCACTAAGATGTAAACCTAAGGCCTTGCACCTGAGTTCAAAGCCCTAAAACCTAGCAGCTAAGGATTTGACCTGTGAATAGGGCCTATTAGCCAACAGCCTAGACCTAATGTGTTGGACCTTTGATCTAAACCTAAGGCCTTCCACCCGAGTCCAAAGCCCTAAAACCTAGCAGCTAAGGATTTGACCTGTGAATAGGGCCTATTAGCCAACAGCCTAAACCTAATGTGTTGGGACTAAGATGTAAACCTAAGGCCTTGCACCTGAGTCCAAAGCCTTAAAAACCAATCAGCTAAGGATTTGACCTGTGAATAAGGCCTATTAGCCAATAGCCTAAACCTAATGTGTTGGGACTATGATGTAAACCTAAGGTCTGACACTTGAGTCCAAAGTCTTAAAACCGAACAGATAAGGCTTTGACCTGTGAATAGGACCTATTAGCCACGAGCCAGGACCTAATGTGTTGCACCTAAGTTCTAAACCAAAGGCCATACACCTGAGTCCAAAACCCTAAAACTTAGCAGCTAGACCTGTGAATAGGGCCTATTATCCATCAGCTCAGGCCTAATGTGTTGGACCTAAAACCTAAACCTAAGACCTTACACATGGTTCCTAAGACCAAATGCATTGGACCAAATTAAATCCTTAGACCAACGATCTAATTCCATGGACCCAAGGCCTTAGACTTAGGTCCTAAAACCTAGCACCTAAGGATTTGACCTGTGAATAGTGCCTATTAGCCAACAGCCTAAACCTAATGTGTTGGCACTAAGATGTAGGAAGGCCTTTCACCTGAGTCCAAAGCCCTAAAACCCAGCAGCTAAGGATTTGACCTGTGAATAGGGCCTATAAGCCAACAGCCTAGACCTAATGTGTTGGACTATGATCTAAACCTAAGGCCTTACACCCGAGTCCAAAGCCCTACAACCTATCAGCTATGGATTTGACCTGTGAATAAGGCCTATTAGCCAATAGCCTAAACCTAATGTGTTGGGACTAAGATGTAAACCTAAGGCCTTGCAACTGAGTCCAAAGCCCTAAAACCTAGCAGCTAAGGATTTGACCTGTGAATAGGTCCAGGAGGCCTTAGACTTAAGACCTAAGACCTAGCAGCTGAGGCTGTGACCTATGAGCCATTAGCCTAGAACTAAAACCTGAACTAATTAGACCAAAGATCCAAACCTAAGGCCTTACATTGCACCTGAGTCCAAACTCCAAACACCTTAGACTAGACTAATTCCTTAAACCTAAGATCAAATTACTAAGACCCAAGGCCTTAGACTTAAGACCTAAAAACCTCCAAGGGGGCCGCGATTCACAGCCCCCCCCCCCATGAATTGAGCAAACATTAGACAACGAGGTCTTATTTCTTTGATTTTAAAAACATGATCAGCTATGGTTGTCAGATTTAGATTGGGGTGTTTAAAGACCAACCTTCATCTATCTTACCCAACACCTAAGACCCTACCGCATGGACCAGACCCAATACATAAAGCTAGACACCATAGTCTTGGCTTTTAAGTTCTTATAGCCAAGACCTAAGGCCCTACACTAGGGTCTAGAACCAACACCAAAGATCCTTGGTCTGAGATATTAGGTTCTTATTCCCAAGACCTAACACCCTACACCAGAGTCTAGGACCAATGCAAGGTCTAAGGTCTGTGGTCTAGACTTTTTGGTTCTTATACCCAAGGACTAAGGCCCTACACCAGGGTCTAGAACCAAGAACAAAAGTCCGTGGTCTAGGCTTTTAAGTTCTTATACCCAAGACCTAAGGCCCTACACCAGGGTCTAGAACCAAGATCTAAGACCCTACACCAGAGTCTTGGACCAAGGTCTAAGGTCCGTGGTCTAGACTTTTAGGATCCTATACCCAAGGGCTAAAGGCCAAAAGGCCATTACCAGGGTCTAGAACTAAGACCAAAGGTCCGTGGTCTAGGATTTTAGGTTCTTATTCCCAAGACCTAAGACCCTACACCAGAGCCTAGGACCAAGGTCTAAGTTCCGTGGTCTAGACTTTCAGGTTCTTATACCCAAGGACTAAGGCCCTACACCAAGGTCTAGAACCAAGAGCAAAGGTCCATGGTCTAGGATTTTAGGTTCTTATTCCCAAGACCTAAGACCCTACACCAGAGTCTAGGACCAAGGTCTAAGGTCCGTGGTCTAGACTTTTAGGATCTTATACCCAAGGGCTAAAGGCCAATACCAGGGTCTAGAACCAAGACCTAAGGTCCGTGGTCTAGGCTTTTAGGTTTCTTATACCCAAGTCCTAAGGCCCTACACCAGGGTCTAGAACCAAGATCTAAGGTCCGTGGTTTAGACTTTTAGGTTCTTATACCCAAGACCTAAGGTCCGTGGTCTAGGTTTTTAGGTTCTTATACCCAAGTCCTAAGGCCCTACACAAGGGTCTAAAACCAAGACCAAAGGTCCGTGGTCTAGACTTTTAGGTTCTTATACCCAAGGCCCTACACCAGGGTCTAGAACCAAGATCTAAGGTCCGTGGTCCAAGCTTTTAGGTTCTTATACCCAAGTCCTAAGGCCCTACACCAGGGTCTAGAACCAAGATCTAAGGTCCGTGGTCTAGGCTTTTAGGTTCTTATACCCAAGTCCTAAGGCCCTACACCAGGGTCTAGAACCAAGATCTAAGTTCCGTGGTCTAGGCTTAGGGTTTTAAGCTCTGAGACCCAAGACTTAGGGCCATACACCACGGTCTAGGCTTTTAAGCTCTTAGACCCAAGACCTAAGGCCATACACCCTGGTCTAGGCTTTTAGGTTCTTAGACCCAAGACCTAAGGCCATACACCCTGGTCTAGGCTTTTAGGTTCTTATACCCAAGACCTAAGGCCCTACACCCTGGTCTAGGCTTTTAGGTTCTTATACCCAAGACCTAAGGCCCTACACCCTGGTCTAGGCTTTTAAGTACTTAGACCCAAGACCTAAGGCCATAAAGTAAAGACCTGAAAACTTACAAGGGAGTCGCGATTCACGACCCCTGAACAGACACTGTGGACCCAAGACCTAAGGCCTTACACCGTGGTCTAGGCTTTTAAGCTCTTATACCCAAGACCTAAGGCCATAAACCCTGGTCTATGCTTTTAAGCTCTTAGACTCAAGACCCAAGGGCATACACACTGGTCTAGGCTTTAAGTACTTAGGCCAAGACCTAAAGTCATAAACCGTTTGCTAGGCTTTTAAGCACTTAAACTCAATGCCTAAGGCGGTCCGCATGGGCTAGACTTAAGACCTAAGGCCATAAACCATTTTCTAGGCTTTTAAGCTCTCAGACTCAAGACCTAAGGCCATACACCGTGGTCTAAGCTTTTAAGTACTTAGACCCAAGACCTAAGGCCATTCACCGTGGTCTAGGCTTTTAAGTACTTATACCCAAGACCTAAGGCCATACACCATAGTCTAGGCTATTAGGTTCTTAGACCCAAGACCTAAGGCCCTACACCGTGGGCTAGGCTTTAAAGCTCTTAGACCCAAGACCTAAAACCATAGAGTTATGACTTGAAAACCTACAAGTTAGTCGCAATTCACGACCCCCGAACAGACACCGTGGCCTAGACCCAATACCTAAGGCCCTACACCTAGACCCAAGATCTAAGGTCCTTCACCATGATCTAGACCCTAAGAGCAAAGGCCTTACACCATGTTCTAGTACTTGGCATAAACCGTTTGCAGTTGTGGTTGTTTCATCTATTTCTAGAGGTAAGTCGGCCTCTAAGTTCTTAGACCCTAAGACCAAAGGTCTTATACCATGGTCTAGTACTCGGCATAAGCCATGTGCAGTTGTGGTTGTTTCATCTATAGCTAGAGGAAAGTCGGCCTCTATGTTCTTAGACCCTAAGACCAAAGGCCTTACACCATGGTCTAGTACTCGGCATAAATCGTTTTGCAGTTGTGGTTGTTTCATCTATAGCTAAAGGTAAGTCGGCCTCTAGGTTCTTAGACCCTAAGACCAAAGGCCTTACATCATGGTCTAGTATTCCTCTTAAGCCGCGTGCAGTGGTGTCTATACTTAGAAGAAAGTTGGCCTTTAAGTTCTTAGACCCTAGACCTAAGACCCTACACCCATGGACTACAACCTGGACCTAAGGCCACATCCCGAGGTTTTGTACTCGTTTAAAACCGTGTGCAGTTGTGGTTGTTTCATCTATAGCTGGGCGAAGATTGGCCTTTAATAACTGTGTGCAGTTATTACTGTTTCGTCTCGAAAAAGAGAATGTTTATGCTTTTACACCATAACTTAGAACGAAAACCCATGGTCTTATTCCTAAAACCTAGGACCTTAGACCGATACCCTAGGACATAAGGGCTTAGACTTATTGTTTTAGATCTAGGGCAAAAGGAATTTAAATGAGCACCTAAGGCCTCATAATTTAGACCAACCCCAATCCCAAGCATTTAAGGCATTATACCATGGACCTGTAAGTATATGACCTTAAATTTTTGACCTAAGACCAAAGACTTTAACATAAGTCTTATGCCCTAAGACCCTACCCCATGGGCTAGTACTGGTCCTACACCATGTGGGACCGTGTAAAATGGCGTGCATAAAGCCAATCACATGGATTATTTGAAAGCTTAGGGCACATGAACACCTGTGTTTGCTGTTGGGCGTTTTTATGATTTGCGCTTTTGGGCGTTCTGCAAACTCGACGCGGAAATTACGATCACAGACGTAAATTATTAAAAAACATCGTGTACACATTGATTTTGAAAAACGATCGTACACGTCGATTATTTTAAACAGCGTCTGGGCATCGATTCTAAAAAACGTTCGCAGACGTTAATTTAAAAAAAACATCGTCTACACATCGATTTTCAAAAACGATGTGTACACGTTAATTTTTAAAAACATCGTCTACGCATCGATTTTCAAAAACGATGTGTACACGTTAATTTTTAAAAACATCGTTTACACATCGATTTTAATAAACGTCGCGACGATTTTTAAAATCGATGTGTAAACGATGTTTTTAAAAATTAACGTGTACACATCGTTTTTGAAAATCGATGCGTAGACGATGTTTTTAAAATTAACGTGTACACATCGTTTTTGAAAATCGATGTGTAGACGATGTTTTTTTTTAAATTAACGTCTGCGAACGTTTTTTAGAATCGATGCCCAGACGCTGTTTAAAATAATCGACGTGTACGATCGTTTTTCAAAATCGATGTGTACACGATGTTTTTTAATAATTTACGTCTGCGATCGTAATTTCCGCGTCGAGTTTGCAGAACGCCCAAAAGCGCAAATCATAAAAACGCCCAACAGCAAACACAGGTGTTCATGTGCCCTAAGCTTTCAAATAATCCATGTGATTGGCTTTATCCACGCCATTTTACACGGTCCCACATGGTGTAGGACCAGTACTAGCCCATGGGGTAGGGTCTTAGGGCATAAGACTTATGTTAAAGTCTTTGGTCTTAGGTCAAAAATTTAAGGTCATATACTTACAGGTCCATGGTATAATGCCTTAAATGCTTGGGATTGGGGTTGGTCTAAATTATGAGGCCTTAGGTGCTCATTTAAATTCCTTTTGCCCTAGATCTAAAGCAATAAGTCTAAGCCCTTATGTCCTAGGGTATCGGTCTAAGGTCCTAGGTTTTAGGAATAAGACCATGGGTTTTCGTTCTAAGTTATGGTGTAAAAGCATAAACATTCTCTTTTTCGAGACGAAACAGTAATAACTGCACACAGTTATTAAAGGCCAATCTTCGCCCAGCCATAGATGAAACAACCACAACTGCACACGGTTTTAAACGAGTACAAAACCTCGGGATGTGGCCTTAGGTCCAGGTTGTAGTCCATGGGTGTAGGGTCTTAGGTCTATGGTCTAAGAACTTAAAGGCCAACTTTCTTCTAAGTATAGACACCACTGCACGCGGCTTAAGAGGAATACTAGACCATGATGTAAGGCCTTTGGTCTTAGGGTCTAAGAACCTAGAGGCCGACTTACCTTTAGCTATAGATGAAACAACCACAACTGCAAAACGATTTATGCCGAGTACTAGACCATGGTGTAAGGCCTTTGGTCTTAGGGTCTAAGAACATAGAGGCCGACTTTCCTCTAGCTATAGATGAAACAACCACAACTGCACATGGCTTATGCCGAGTACTAGACCATGGTATAAGACCTTTGGTCTTAGGGTCTAAGAACTTAGAGGCCGACTTACCTCTAGAAATAGATGAAACAACCACAACTGCAAACGGTTTATGCCAAGTACTAGAACATGGTGTAAGGCCTTTGCTCTTAGGGTCTAGATCATGGTGAAGGACCTTAGATCTTGGGTCTAGGTGTAGGGCCTTAGGTATTGGGTCTAGGCCACGGTGTCTGTTCGGGGGTCGTGAATTGCGACTAACTTGTAGGTTTTCAAGTCATAACTCTATGGTTTTAGGTCTTGGGTCTAAGAGCTTTAAAGCCTAGCCCACGGTGTAGGGCCTTAGGTCTTGGGTCTAAGAACCTAAAAGCCTAGACTATGGTGTATGGCCTTAGGTCTTGGGTATAAGTACTTTAAAGCCTAGACCACGGTGAATGGCCTTAGGTCTTGGGTCTAAGTACTTAAAAGCTTAGACCACGGTGTATGGCCTTAGGTCTTGAGTCTGAGAGCTTAAAAGCCTAGAAAATGGTTTATGGCCTTAGGTCTTAAGTCTAGCCCATGCGGACCGCCTTAGGCATTGAGTTTAAGTGCTTAAAAGCCTAGCAAACGGTTTATGACTTTAGGTCTTGGCCTAAGTACTTAAAGCCTAGACCAGTGTGTATGCCCTTGGGTCTTGAGTCTAAGAGCTTAAAAGCATAGACCAGGGTTTATGGCCTTAGGTCTTGGGTATAAGAGCTTAAAAGCCTAGACCACGGTGTAAGGCCTTAGGTCTTGGGTCCACAGTGTCTGTTCAGGGGTCGTGAATCGTGACTCCCTTGTAAGTTTTCAGGTCTTTACTTTATGGCCTTAGGTCTTGGGTCTAAGTACTTAAAAGCCTAGACCAGGGTGTAGGGCCTTAGGTCTTGGGTATAAGAACCTAAAAGCCTAGACCAGGGTGTAGGGCCTTAGGTCTTGGGTATAAGAACCTAAAAGCCTAGACCAGGGTGTATGGCCTTAGGTCTTGGGTCTAAGAACCTAAAAGCCTAGACCATGGTGTATGGCCTTAGGTCTTGGGTCTAAGAGCTTAAAAGCCTAGACCGTGGTGTATGGCCCTAAGTCTTGGGTCTCAGAGCTTAAAACCCTAAGCCTAGACCACGGAACTTAGATCTTGGTTCTAGACCCTGGTGTAGGGCCTTAGGACTTGGGTATAAGAACCTAAAAGCCTAGACCACGGACCTTAGATCTTGGTTCTAGACCCTGGTGTAGGGCCTTAGGACTTGGGTATAAGAACCTAAAAGCCTGGACCACGGACCTTAGATCTTGGTTTTAGACCCTGGTGTAGGGCCTTATGTCTTGGGTATAAGAACCTAAAAGCCTGGACCACGGACCTTAGATCTTGGTTCTAGACCCTGGTGTAGGGCCTTGGGTATAAGAACCTAAAAGTCTAGACCACGGACCTTTGGTCTTGGTTTTAGACCCTTGTGTAGGGCCTTAGGACTTGGGTATAAGAACCTAAAAACCTAGACCACGGACCTTAGGTCTTGGGTATAAGAACCTAAAAGTCTAAACCACGGACCTTAGATCTTGGTTCTAGACCCTGGTGTAGGGCCTTAGGACTTGGGTATAAGAAACCTAAAAGCCTAGACCACGGACCTTAGGTCTTGGTTCTAGACCCTGGTATTGGCCTTTAGCCCTTGGGTATAAGATCCTAAAAGTCTAGACCACGGACCTTAGACCTTGGTCCTAGACTCTGGTGTAGGGTCTTAGGTCTTGGGAATAAGAACCTAAAATCCTAGACCATGGACCTTTGCTCTTGGTTCTAGACCTTGGTGTAGGGCCTTAGTCCTTGGGTATAAGAACCTGAAAGTCTAGACCACGGAACTTAGACCTTGGTCCTAGGCTCTGGTGTAGGGTCTTAGGTCTTGGGAATAAGAACCTAAAATCCTAGACCACGGGCCTTTGGTCTTAGTTCTAGACCCTGGTAATGGCCTTTTGGCCTTTAGCCCTTGGGTATAGGATCCTAAAAGTCTAGACCACGGACCTTAGACCTTGGTCCAAGACTCTGGTGTAGGGTCTTAGATCTTGGTTCTAGACCCTGGTGTAGGGCCTTAGGTCTTGGGTATAAGAACTTAAAAGCCTAGACCACGGACTTTTGTTCTTGGTTCTAGACCCTGGTGTAGGGCCTTAGTCCTTGGGTATAAGAACCAAAAAGTCTAGACCACAGACCTTAGACCTTGCATTGGTCCTAGACTCTGGTGTAGGGTGTTGGGTCTTGGGAATAAGAACCTAATATCTCAGACCAAGGATCTTTGGTGTTGGTTCTAGACCCTAGTGTAGGGCCTTAGGTCTTGGCTATAAGAACTTAAAAGCCAAGACTATGGTGTCTAGCTTTATGTATTGGGTCTGGTCCATGCGGTAGGGTCTTAGGTGTTGGGTAAGATAGATGAAGGTTGGTCTTTAAACACCCCAATCTAAATCTGACAACCATAGCTGATCATGTTTTTAAAATCAAAGAAATAAGACCTCGTTGTCTAATGTTTGCTCAATTCATGATGGGGGGCTGTGAATCGCGGCCCCCTTGGAGGTTTTTAGGTCTTAAGTCTAAGGCCTTGGGTCTTAGTAATTTGATCTTAGGTTTAAGGAATTAGTCTAGTCTAAGGTGTTTGGAGTTTGGACTCAGGTGCAATGTAAGGCCTTAGGTTTGGATCTTTGGTCTAATTAGTTCAGGTTTTAGTTCTAGGCTAATGGCTCATAGGTCACAGCCTCAGCTGCTAGGTCTTAGGTCTTAAGTCTAAGGCCTCCTGGACCTATTCACAGGTCAAATCCTTAGCTGCTAGGTTTTAGGGCTTTGGACTCAGTTGCAAGGCCTTAGGTTTACATCTTAGTCCCAACACATTAGGTTTAGGCTATTGGCTAATAGGCCTTATTCACAGGTCAAATCCATAGCTGATAGGTTGTAGGGCTTTGGACTCGGGTGTAAGGCCTTAGGTTTAGATCATAGTCCAACACATTAGGTCTAGGCTGTTGGCTTATAGGCCCTATTCACAGGTCAAATCCTTAGCTGCTGGGTTTTAGGGCTTTGGACTCAGGTGAAAGGCCTTCCTACATCTTAGTGCCAACACATTAGGTTTAGGCTGTTGGCTAATAGGCACTATTCACAGGTCAAATCCTTAGGTGCTAGGTTTTAGGACCTAAGTCTAAGGCCTTGGGTCCATGGAATTAGATCGTTGGTCTAAGGATTTAATTTGGTCCAATGCATTTGGTCTTAGGAACCATGTGTAAGGTCTTAGGTTTAGGTTTTAGGTCCAACACATTAGGCCTGAGCTGATGGATAATAGGCCCTATTCACAGGTCTAGCTGCTAAGTTTTAGGGTTTTGGACTCAGGTGTATGGCCTTTGGTTTAGAACTTAGGTGCAACACATTAGGTCCTGGCTCGTGGCTAATAGGTCCTATTCACAGGTCAAAGCCTTATCTGTTCGGTTTTAAGACTTTGGACTCAGGTGTCAGACCTTAGGTTTACATCATAGTCCCAACACATTAGGTTTAGGCTATTGGCTAATAGGCCTTATTCACAGGTCAAATCCTTAGCTGATTGGTTTTAAGGCTTTGGACTCAGGTGCAAGGCCTTAGGTTTACATCTTAGTCCCAACACATTAGGTTTAGGCTGTTGGCTAATAGGCCCTATTCACAGGTCAAATCCTTAGCTGCTAGGTTTTAGGGCTTTGGACTCGGGTGGAAGGCCTTAGGTTTAGATCAAAGGTCCAACACATTAGGTCTAGGCTGTTATCTAATAGGCCCTATTCACAGGTCAAATCCTTAGCTGCTAGGTTTTAGGGCTTTGAACTCAGGTGCAAGGCCTTAGGTTTACATCTTAGTGCCAACACATTAGGTGTAGGCTGTTGGCTAATAGGCCCTATTCACAGGTCAAATCCTTAGCTGCTAGGTTTTAGGGCTTTGGACTCACGCGCAAGGCCTTATGTTTACATGTTAGTCCCAACACATTAGGTTTGGGCTGTTGGCTAATACCTCTTATTCACAGGCGAAATCCTTAGCTGCTAGGTTTTTGGGCTTTGCAGGACCATTTAAATACAATAGTCCCCACGCCGGACTATCCAAATACAATAGTCCCCACACCGGACTATCTAAATACAATAGTCCCCATGCCGGACTATCTAAATACAATAGTCCCCATGTCGGACTATCTAAAATTCAATAGTCCTCACACCGGACTATCTAAAACTCAATAGTCCTCATGCAGGACTAGCCTATCTCAAATTCAATAGCCCCCACACCGGACCATCTAAAATGCAATAGTCCTCACGCCGGACTATCTAAAATGTAATAGTCCTCACGCCGGACTATCTAAAATGCAATAGTCCCCATGCCGGACTATCTACATACAATAGTCCCCATGCCGGACTATCTATGATTTTCTTACCTATATGAGGGGGTGGTGGAGTAAAGCTATTTCTATCGTTTGTGGAAACCCATTAGAAATCAATAATGGCTGAAAGCTACGGTTATTATTGCTTGACTGAAAACGCATTTGAACCGTACAACGGGTCGCCGGATGCAGCCGGATTGGATCTCAGAAGCGCGTATGATTATGTTGTACCAAAACGCGGTCAACAGTTGATAAAAACTGACTTGACTTTCAAATTCCCAGATGGGTGCTACGGGAGAATAGCGCCAAGATCTGGCTTGGCTTTAAAACATTCTATAAGTGTAAATGCCGGGGTCATAGACCGGGACTATACTGGGAATGTCGGTGTTATCTTGATGAAAAATTCTGATACCGATTTTCATGTGCGTCGTGGAGATAGGATTGCGCAGATCATATGCGAAATGTACAAAAAGCCGCCGTGTATCAGGTTGGACAAAGTTGAACAAACTGAACGTAAAGACGGCGGATTCGGAAGCACCGGTGTAAACTGATTAAATTATAAAAAATGATGTCGGAAATCAAAATCTCTCGAGATTTTTTTTTCAGCCTCAGACTTAAAGTAAAGGTGATTACCAATCAAAGCGCTCTTCCTTGTCATGTGACCTATTAATATATGGTGAAAATCGCCGAGTAAAATACCTAATGAAGATGAAAATCCCTTTGAAATCAGGATTATGTTAGGTTAAACAACAGAGGTTAAGAGGGCGCCTCGCACTACTTTGGATTAAATTTCTGGATTAATTTTTCTGGATTAAATTCACCATTTTTTAAACCTGATAAAATGGATGAAATTAGCCCGAAATCAGATACAAACTGGCCCAAACACAGTCGAAAGTGAGGTTTACAAGAGGTAGGTTAAGAGGGCGCCTCATACTTCCTTGGATTAAATTTCTGGATTAATTTTTTATGGATTAAATTTACCACTTTAAAAACCTGAAAAATTGTTGAAATTAGCCCGAAATCAGATTACAAACTAGCTCAAACACAGTCGAAAATGAGGTTCTCAGGGGTCGGTTAAGAGGGCGCCTCATACTTCCCTCATACTTCCTCGTACTTCCCTCATACTTCCTCATAGTTCCCTCATACTTCCCCTCATACTTCCTAAATTCACCATTGCAAAACCTGAGAAAATGTTGTAAAATGTTGTAAAATGGTTGTAATTAGCCTACAATCAGAGAACAAACTGGCCCAAAACCAGTCAAAAATGAAGTTCATGGAGGGTCGGAAATCGGAAGTATGAGGTGAGCCAGAAACCCTGTTTCATATCTACTCCCACATTCAATCAAAAATAAAAAATCCTTGAACGACAACAAAATTTGTTTCGTCCAAAAAGTGTTTGCTTCAGATAAGAAAGTACCAGGTTAACTGAGCCTTGCTCGTTGGTTTTCATTTACTTTTGTTTAGTGTCATGGGAATAAAGCTTTAAATTTCCACAAACAACCATAATAGTTTATAGGTGTTTCAAAAAGATTGCTTTACATTAATGTTTCCTTATTTTGTTTACAACTTTCGTTGTTATTTCGTTACCAAAATAGCAACCCATAAGATCAATGTAAAAAATTACGATTGTTAAGGGCTCGCATAGTCGCATATTGGAGAGTTTCGTCCAAATTCGATTTTTCCTTGGGTTTAGGCTGTTTCTAAACTTATTTATGGGCCAAAACACTCTTAAATTCAATGTTTAAGCAAAATCTATCAGCAAGATTTCGAGATCGTGGAACATACATTGCTTAAGACAGGTCTCGTATAGTAATACCACAGAGTAAGGAACCTCTGAAGCTTCTTTACTCTGTGGTAATACATAAGCATATGTTGCCATGCAGGAGCTGCTGTAGGCCTATATTGATAGAACTACTATACAGTGCAACATCCTGATTAATGAACATCAGGTATCAATGAACATCCTGATAATGTAGTTAGGATTAAATTATTGTTATGCAAGAATTCACTTTAGGCATTGCTTTATGTACGGAATAATGTTGTTTATGTTCACTTTCCGTGAAACGCCAAAGATACGTGTACCCTATACAGCGTTACATAAGCATGGAGCATCGTTAAATGTACCATAACCCATTCAATGTTTTCGTACACATGGCACAGTATCATAACCTACTGGGTTATAAAGCACGGTAAAAATTTTAATCCGCCCCGTTGACCGAATAATGAAAATGAATTACCGGTGTGCATTTTAACAACACAGCTTTTGAAATCCCTCCAGTTGGTGAGTTCTCGCATTTTTAAGTATTACGAGTTTTCCGGTCTATTTACGAGGTAAACTATTGTTAGAATCACTTTCACCGGTGCTAGCCAAATTTCAAGGTCGCGTTTTACTTTTAGACTTGTTTTCCAAAAGCGCCGCGCCGGGCGGGGCGGGGCGGGCGGAGCGCCAAATTTGAAGGCGTGGAGAGACTGTAGCCTGTAGCCCGTTCGGGCAGCGGGTCGAGGGTCGACTGCGGCACGCGGCAAAACCAAAATAGCGACCAGAAGTAAGTCCTACGATAAAATTAATTTACTTGCACGTAATATATGGCTTTGCTTTAGTTTTAGTTTGTTGTGTATAGGCCTATTATTGACGATATCGTACCCAACTCCATGAAAATTTAATTAGGATTGTAGTTGTGTAACCGAATGGTTTGAAAATGGTCCGTACTGGAAATGCTGAATATGTTCAGTCTAACTACAGCAAACCCCATTTTCACAATTTATGTTATAAAGAGCTGGAATGAGGAGGAGAGGCAACATTGCGCACAGTGGTCAACAGTGAAACTTGTAGTTCTATGTTCATATGTTAAATAACTAGAACGCTTGTATATTACATATCAGCATATTTAAAACTCTCAAAATTGGTCCATTTCACTATTGTAAGAGTTATAATCCTTGAAATATTTATATCTTACATTATAAACTTTATTTTATGCTTAGGCCTACCGTATATTGAGTATACTTGGTTGAAAATAGTATATAAATATATACTTTGGCTAATTTTAAATTTTGTAATATAATTAAACAACCGTGATGCTTGCGTATCTTTACCCGGTTATGGCACGGAGATGTTAGAAGAAGCGCTTTTACACGCCAATCCCAATCATCAGTTTTATTTTAATTACAACTTTGAGTGCGTCGCTAAATGTATTTAACAAAGTTGAAATTCTGTTTATTGGGTTCTGCATGCAATTTCGCATCTGGTGACAAAAAGACAACAAAAAACTATTCTTAAAACATTTTATGAATAATTTCATTTGTTGTTATCGCAAGGTAGACATTCCAAAATGTTGTATCATCCCAGAACGCATATTTGAATAAAATGTTGTATTGCTAAGTAGAGTATAGTGCTGGGAAAATTAAAATATTATAATTTACAAACCGTTATTTTTAAGAAATAATATTCCAGGCACAACTGAATACTGTATGACGATCGTTTTCACGAATGAAGTTAAATTATTTATCTCCAGAAGTTCAACAAAATTAATTTAAAAGGACAGAGAACTTTACTTCGCCAGAAATTTTTACATCCCAGCTTCCGGAAAATTATTCTGCATCGAAATGAGCTTTGGATCAGGCAAAATTGACTGTGTACGCAATTGGTGTTAGCTCTTAGGTCGTCGCCAAATTGACCGATGTGGGCAATAGGGGTATGCCCGAAATGAGAACCCATCTAAATGAGAATCTGTTACTCTGACATGTCATGAATAGTTTCGCGCTAACGAGCTAACCCGTTTATAGAGAAACATTGTTAGAGTTTTTGTTGATTTCGGTGTACGAGTAACGGCATCTTGTGAAGTTTTAATGTAGGCCTACATGAAGTCAGCGACGACGCTCTTGTAGTGTTGTATAGCAGTGCTGACGCATGACGCTGCCGTGTAGTGTTGGGTTACCTTCACTGGAACTGCGACTTGTGGCACGCACCGCCACCCATGTAAATCCGATACTTGTGGAATGTGAAATATTGGCATCTCATGCGGTTATCGATCAACTGCAATAACTGGCTACCTCTCAAAACAGTTTATTTATATGAAATTTTTGTTAACTTTAATGGCAGAAGCAGGAAGTAATGAATTCTGCCATTCAGAAATGGTAAAAATCCTCCCAAACCAAGAAATTTAAGAGTATTTTTTATCTTTAGGCTAGTAGCGCAGTATATCCAAGGTAAACGGTTCTTGGGCAAAATTGCGATGGGTGCATGGGTTCCTCTTGTTTTGGACGCCTTTTTAACCGATCTTCCTGTAACTATAACATGTATTTTAACGGTAAATAAAGTAATAAATCGTCCAAAACGGGGGATTGGGGAGTCATGTTTTGTTTTTACAAGGATGGAGTCCAGGGGACTCCTATTCCTTATTCTAAATTCCTTAAATTACTCTATGAATTTAATCTATATAATTTGTTGATTATTGTATTTAAAGTATAGGCTTATTGTATATTTTGTGGAAGGGAGGTTAACATTTTTGCTTACACATACACACTTTACACAAACAATACTATACCTCCCACTATTCTGTGTCTAACTTTGTACTTATTTGTCAGTAAAGTGCACTCGTTGAATGAAAAACGAACTGGGGAGGAATTTCAAAGGAATTGTGAAGGGTAGGGGTGGAAATCCAATAGTGGTGGGGGGAAGACATTCCTTTCTCTTTCGCGCGCTCTCTCTCTTTCTCTCTCCTTCTCTCCCCCAGGGCTGCAATTCCGACTGCATTGTGTGAAAACGGGTTTTAGGCCCCTTGAATTTAAACTATTCTCCCCTCGGAAATAGTTTTATTGATTAAATTAGTCAGGACTCTATGGGTTCTTTGGACGATTGAAATTAATGGTTGTAGGCGTGGAAAGTTTGTACCATAACAATTAATTTTAAGAAATGTTAACGCGTCAAGGCAGTCAACGTCATGTCGCAAGCTGCATGTTCATGTTAGTCAAAAAATTTAATTAAAAAATAAAAATCCTTAATGTAGAAAATGATAGGCCTATCTTACCCCGTAGGTATTCTAATATCATTGCAAAACCAGGAGAATTGTGTGCATTTCTCTTTGACACCAGTGGCACACTTTACAGTAAGTCAACTTTAATAATAATAATAATAATAATAATATTTATTTGCCATATAAAAATTTACATTATTAATGTAAATTAATAATGTACTTTATTAATTAATTATTAATTAATTTATTAATTATTTATTAATTAATAATTGACCTATTAATTAATAAGGCCGGAATCGTCCCCTTATCTTCTGGGGAAAGAAAGTAGATATACAACTGTCTAAAACACATCTTTCCGTGTAAACACTTTTACAATCCGTCAAGAAAAACTTCATTTGATAGACTATTAAGTTTTCTCAGTAGGGTATACATACAGTATAATATTCGGCTTATTTTATTTAAGGAAAATTTACAATTGATACCTTTGTCTATCTAAAAAATTATATCACAGGAAGGTATAGAAATAAACAATCCAACGATTGAAGCGTATTTCTAGACCTTTCAAAAGCTTTTGATTGTGTAGATCATGAAATGGGGTACTGTAAATCAAGTAGTATATAAACTAGGAATTCATGGAATTTTTTTGAAGTGGATAAAATAATATCTTCACAATAGAATAGAAATCAAAAGGTTGAAGTATTACAAGTATAAAAGCCTACAAGGAAAATATTTTCTGCAACAACAGTTTACTATGCTAGATTTCAAAACGAATAATGACAGTGTTATTCATGAATAATATACTACAGTAGTAGATTAGTAGATTTCCTCAGATTTCAGACCTGGACAACTACTGTAAAGACTAAATATCAGTCAAAATTCGAATGAAATACTGGTGCTTAATAAATTGCATGAACGTGTAAAGAATGAACAAATATTGCGACAATTTAGAAAGATTTTTAGTTTTATTTTTTTAACGCCTCGTATTATTAGATGAAAGTTTGTGGATCATTGCCAAAATACATAGCCTATAGAAAATTCATTGTAAACTGGGTTAACTATATTGTCATTTTAGAGGTAAGGAATTAAACTAGGTTATAAAAAATTGTTATTTAAAAATATCGAATTGGTCTTCGTATTCTGTTTTTTTTTTATTCTGTAAAGCTCCGCTTTTGAAAAATAGTGCTTTTCTACACAATTTTCTCGCAGGCCCATAATGCTGAAGCTGAAAGGCTGAAAACATTTAATTGTCCCTACTCCCCACGGAGCTACGGTAACAAAAATTGGTATTTATAGAAAATTGGACGTAAATGGGGATTCTTCTTTTATGACGGCAATGGTGGAGCCCTATCCGGAAAAATAGCTAAACCTTTTTAATTCACACGATCCCCACTATCAAAAGTATGGTGTGAAAAGTATTTCCATGTAATGGTAGAGCGCAGCAATAGGAAGTCCTACAGCACAACATGGGACAGGTGATCCAAACCTGTTGGTCCCTCTCTGGGGCTAATGAAGTTGGCATTACATATGGCCGCAGGTGTCCCCCCCCCCCCCCGCCGAGGTGCGAGGGGGTACTGTGGGGTCGGGGCTGGAACAATGGTCCCAGCATTGCGTGTTACAATACCCGTGTAAGACACTTAATTGGTTCGCCGGGTAGGCCTAAATTTATTGATCATTCGTCACTGATGTATAGTGTTGCCTTAGTTAAAGGTTTTTAGTTTTCACACTTAGTGAAAATAAATTTGATTGATGAAGTGTATGGGTCAATTTAGTATGTCTAAATTGTAAAATCAATATATGAACATCGAAGCCATGGCTTTGAGACAATATTTAATAACGATTCAAATACAAAAATTCGACGAAAGTTTCAAAGATAATCAGATGCCGCCACTGCATCAGCAGCTGTTCAGTCCAGTCCGGTATTTCACTGACTAGGCCTACACTTTTTCACTGACATGTCCTGCTTGTATATCGTCTACAGTGAATGTGAGGCCTATATCGCTACGGAATGGAAACCCTGCAATGAGATTTATCATGCAATATCCATTCCTTTTTTGGTTGAAGTTTAATTTCTTATCAACCTTTACAAAAGGCCAATTATGGATTGTAGTATTATTTTCATCTGTTTGCAGTAGTAAGGTACTGTAAGGTCCACTTTTGGTAAGGTTTCATAATTTTGTTGAGATGCGCATCCTATCGTTCGTTTATTTTTTAGCTTTTTTCACTGGTTGAAGACATTTTAGATTATTAAATACCCCCGTCGCAGCAGACCTGCGTACTCAGCGAATTTCTAATGGAATTTTGGTATATTTTCTATTTCCCCATAAAATCCATGGGGATGAGAGTATGTAGGTTTGCCGCCATATGGGTTTTGTTGGTAAATATAAGTTAAACCCTACCTAGTGATTGTACATACCAAATTTTATAAGGCTATGGTGTTCTTTTTATTTTCCCCATAAACCCTATAGGGGTGAGTACGTAGGTTTGCCGCCAAATGGGTTTTCTAAGCAAATATAAGTTAAACGCTTCCTAATGATACCAAATTTTATCAAGATATGTCAATAAATAAGCAAGTTAGAAGGTTTTGTTGATTTCCCATAAGAATAACATGAAAAACATACTTTTTGGATTTTCTCCATAACCATTTAAGCTGGGTAAAACATTCAAAATACTAGATTGTTTGTTTTTTTAAGCTCTTTTAAATGGTTTAAGTTAAAATTGTTGAATTTTCTAAATAAAAGTAAAAAAAGCCAAAAACCCATTTTTAACCCTTTTGAAACCCCATAAAACCCTATTCCCATGGTCCGATCATTCTGGTTCGCGAACTCAACCTAGTAGACGCTGGCTTACATCCCTGTACCAAATTTCATCAAAATCGGAGGTTCCGTTCAAAAGTTATCGTGTTAACGGACACATAGATATATATATATATATATATATATATATATATATATATATATATACATATATATCAATTGAACGAACGGTGTTTTTGGCTTCTAGGGACCTCAAAACGAAAAAGTATCATGGTCCCGGGCTTAGGTCTTACCGTGACTACTACCGTAATAGCGTATTCCCTATAGGGAAATTCGCTAAAAAAAAATAATTCCCTTCATCTAAAAATCTGATAGCTGTGTTTAAAGATCTGATACTTGTGTGTTCTATTTTCCTTCAAATAAATTTATTTGCTATTCATTTATTTTCTAAAACCGTGTCTGTGCAGTTGTTAATGCTGTAGTTGCATTCGCCTACTTGAGAAAGACTTGTTCTTGACCAATTTTTTTAAATCGTCTGAGTTTACTATCTTTTTATTTATTGAGATTACTTTATTTTTTACCAATAGCTTTATGAACAGTATATTTGATTCGACGTAGCTATTTTTTTTCTCTTTAAATCGTAAAATGGGTAGCCTAATATCAGGAAAAATATGATTCTAAAGTTAAAAGCACAGCGATAAGTTTAATTGCTTATTCGAATTGACTTTTACTTTATGTAGCTGCACAGACGCTGCTTGTAATGGTAGACTTGAGCTAGACACTCCTCCCCACCGCATGTAGCTATGTGTTGTAGTCTAGGCCTATTCTCCTACTGTCCACTGTTCTGCTGTCCGTCTCTCTGACCGACAGTTTATCATTTGCAGGCTATGACGGAAATATAACGCGGAAATGTTAGATCTGTCTGGACGCCGAACTCGCGATCTTCCGCACTGGAAGTTTTCCGACATGGGTAAGTTGCAAGACTTAGCCTCTGCAACAAATTCTGTATAGATCAGCCCTTGGTTCTTATCGGCCTTCGTTTAACACAAATTCCTTTTCTCTTAGAAATTACAATCTTTACTACAATCCTCTACGTTATTTTAAAATTTTATCTTAGTTATTGTAGAAACTCGGGTAGCGATTTTTTTATCCTTGGTTTAGGCTTGCTTGCACAACTTTGATCAAACTCTGTCACTGATATATGATTTAAACTGAGTTTATTTTACATTTCCTTACCTGCATGCCTCTGCTATGGTAGCATCACATGCTGTGCTGTAGTACCTTTAAACAATTTCTGGTAGCATTCGTAATTTTTACCCATCACTTTGCATGTTTACGCTCTTTTAATCATATTCAAGGAAGTCTTCTTCTCTTTCTGTTGCATATTCATAAATTCACTAAATAATAGAAGCTCCACTTTTATTCCAAATACTATCGTACCGTATCTTAAAATTGACTCATTTTGTTGTAGACTTCGTGGCCTTTCTTTGTGTGTTTTTCCATTTGAGATTATTAAAACAATGGAATATTTTACACTACAGACAGGGTTAAATTTAAAGTCAAAATGTTCTTTATTTTTTATTTTATTTTATTTTGTACAAAACCATCAGAGTTCTAATTTGATCTCACTTCGGTTCAATGCCATCACTGGATGTGATTTATTTATTTATTAATCTCAACTCATCCTCTCCATCTTACATAAGTACACAGAAAAAACTGTTTTGTTGGCGCAACAAAATTTATTTTGTTGCCGTCGTTTTGTTGAGGTAACCAAATAAATTGGTCAAACCAACAAAACCAATGGTTTGGATCAACAAAAGGGATTTGGTTATAAAATTTGGTATTCCCAACAAAAAATGTTTTGTTGTGGCAACAAAACTTATTTTGTTGCCCTCGTTTTGTTGAGGGAACCAAATAAATTGGTCAAACCAACAAAACCAATGGTTTGGATCAACAAAATGGGTTTGGTTATAAAATTTGGTTTTCCCAACCAAATATTTTGTTTACCCACATTGCACTGAATATTTATTTCACGTCAAATAAACGTTCAACGTGAATCAGTAAGTTATTTCACATTTGGGCTAACTTTTTGAGTTTTAACCAAGCTCTGAACGGAGGCCGAGTAAAAAATGGCTAAGTAGTAAATTAGAACCGCAAATTTCACAGCTCCCGTGGCTCAGGTGGTTAGAGCGTCAGGTCATTGAATATGGGGTTGAGGGTTCGAATCCCGTCACAGATGTATACTTTTTGATTTACTTTTTTTATTTATTTACTTTTTTTTAATCTGTTGGCTGGCATAAATGCATTAATTCATGATTTTTTATGTAAAAATAATACTTTTCAATAACTCAGGCCAACAAAATGGTTTTGTTAATTCAACAAAATGTATCAGGATTTTGTTGAAATAACAATATAACTTTTTGTTGCAATTACAAAAAATTTTTGTTGCTTTAACCAAAAAATTTTAACAAAATTATTTTG
Source organism: Neoaliturus tenellus (assembly GCA_030545055.2). Classification (NCBI taxonomy): domain Eukaryota; kingdom Metazoa; phylum Arthropoda; class Insecta; order Hemiptera; family Cicadellidae; genus Neoaliturus; species Neoaliturus tenellus. The sequence goes on along the minus strand of CM061534.1, from coordinate 29,893,771 downwards.
TTAGTCCAACAAAAAATATAGTTGTCCCTATTTCAACCAAATTTTTTTGTTGGGACAACAATTTTTTTGTTACCCCAACAAAACAGTTTTTTCAGTGTATTATTCATACAATAAATAAGAATGGTCATCATGGAATGCTAAATCGACTCCAAATAATTAATGCGTCTATCGATCTTTGTGATTCTCAATAACGTATAGGCCTAGGCCTATGTGCAATACGATACGATATTACAGTAAATTTTTAATGAGTTTTCTGAAGTACAGTACTAACCGTGGACAAAACCCCGGTCTTGAAGACTGCGTGGAAACGAGGACATGGTCAATAGCGATGATAACAACATAAACCGAAAAAAACTGTGTATTTTTTGTGTTGTTCAAAAACAAAATCCGAAAGGAAACAATGAAGCTTGATGCGACCGTCAACTACCTGGGAAACATTAGTCATTGAATAAGTTTACAAATAAATCCGCCCCGACTCCGAGCACTTTTTTCTCATTTCTTTGCTTTGATCCATTCTAATACTGTACCGAGGTCAAGGTTTGGGTTCCCACTCCTTACGGCGCCCGGTACTCAGTACTCGGTACCGACTCCGAGCACAGGACGAGTCGCCAGATGGGGCGTATTCCGCTCATCCCATCACGACCGGTTTGATGCCCCGCGCCGCGGCGCCGGCCGCGCCGCCGAGATTTGGTTTCGGGGCCCCTTGGTGCGAAACGTGATCAATCTTCACCGCCAATTTTAATTCGCGAAGTGTTTGGTGGGGGGGGGGGGGGGTTCGCCGTGAAATTGCCGAAATCTGTATTCGCTCGGCTAGATCTAACTGTAGGGTAGTCGAGGTCTGACGTGAAGTTGGCCCTGATAAATATCCCATAAATTTTAAAAAATGACAACAGGTTCAAAAATAACGATGTAATATCAATTCCATAATTTTCTCTATAGTGTTAATCTGGACTATTAATGCTTTAAGACTACTCCTTTTGATAAACCTAATTCAAAGTCTTTTTGATTAACTCGCAGGGTCGAGATTCAATTATTAGATCGTGAACTGTATTTTAATCCTGTTATTTTTAATTACTAGTAAATTAGTCGGGATCCCCTTAGAACGATTCAAATGCTAACAAGTAGGCCTAAGTTCCAAAACTGCGTAGTATTTAGTCCAACAAGCTTCGCTTCCTTGCCGGACGAATGAAAAAGCCTCAATTAAACTAATGTTCTTATAACTTAAATCTGTGAAAAATCTTCAAATGGAACATTAGTTTTGTACAAATTATGCATTTTAAGAGTTTATTTCCGATCCAGTTCCCTGGTGTGCCCCTTTACTGCACCACCTTCCTTATCCCGCGGCGCCAACGCAGTGGCGGCGGCGGTTTTACTGATAACCCATATCAGCTTAGAATGTTTATTTATTTTGCGTCAATTAGTTGTAGATAAATGCGTAACTGTGATTTACCGTCTAAGTGATTTTACGGAGGAATTCTACAATTACCCTTTTCCTTCAGGTAGGCTATGTGGCTTTAATTATTAGTTTTTCGCTTTTCTCAAATTAGCCTGTTCACATTAGTCTCAAGTATGACAGAAATATATTTGAACTGGTACAATTTTTTTTTCCTACGACTGTCCGTGAAAACAGTTGTTTACGCACTCGATACTCGTCGCAAAACAGGTGATTGCCGTATTCATTTTTACTTTGCGCACGCTAGATTTACTTTGCGCACGCTGGATTTACTTTGCGCACTCCAGTGTTTAAACATTAGAACACAAAACAATTTGCATTAGCCAGCAAGGAAACGTTGATTAGTCAGGAATTAAGTTGGCAACACTGGATATAAACATCTGGTTTATTGTCATTGTTGTCGTTTTCGATTGAATCAACATAAACATAACCTACAAACCAGCTACAGGTGAGCTACAGGTGTAAGTTAGGTGCGCAATGAACAACTATGACAGAGACTTTGGTAATTTAAGTGACTTATTTCCTGACGATCTTGCTAAAACTGCTAAAAAAGTGGCGTTAAATCTTCTGCATGAAAAATCCAATAAATTGTTAACTAAATGTAGGAAGTGCATAATACAGGATATCATTAATATCACTATCTTGAGACAGGGACCTCACATAGTGGGTGTTTTAACCTGAATATTAAACGTTTATACTTGTATAAGAAATATTTGGCAGTCGTAGGAAAAATTTAATATGCAACTCGTGCGAAAAGTGCTTTCACTGCACTCGAGAGAAATTATTCCGCACTCGCCTTCGGCTCGTGCATAAACATTTCTCTCGAGTGCAGCAAATCGGCACTTTCCGCACTTGTTGCATAAATAACTATTTACATTTCAAACAAAAAAAGTTTCGTCATTTAAAGTGTCGCACCGGAAGAGAAAATATTCTACGTGGTTTTCACCCGCGAGAATCCAAAACGCGATACATAGCCTAGTTGTTAATTTCCCAGACATGAAATATTAAATTGTAATAAACAGATTTTACGTTTCCATTCTCTGACAGATTTCCAAATTTGATGAACAAGAGGACCGTGCCCGTTTCAGCGTAAAATGTTTGTCTTCTTCCCTCCGTTAATTTTGACAGTTGTTATGATGTTATGACCACGTGGGTGGGGGAGGGGGAGGGAGAGAGATGGTGACAGAAGGGGGACGAGTCAAGGGGAGGGGGGTGACTGATGGGACCGAACAGCTGATGGCTGTGTGTGGGTGGGGGGGGGGCGAGACAGAGAGGCGAATAGAAAACAATGTTGGAGTGCGCCAAGTCCTAGTAGACCGGACCGTGTCAGGAAATGCATGCACATAGGACATTTTGCCATAATTTTTATTAATAAAAATTATGTCGGTATATTTCACCTCGATGGACTCGGCAACCAACTGGACGTTTGCCACGAAAATCGAAATATATACGGAGAATTCTTGGAATTGGTTTTAAGTCTAATGTTTTTGTTAGCCCTCAGGACTTGCTCCATGACCGTCAAAATGGTACCCATGTCAGGGTCCTAGAGAACACAACTAACGGCATAGGCTCTATATATTGCAAAACAATAACAAGCGTTTGACAAATGTGTGATAGGCAGGCCTAACAGATGCGGTGGAAATAGTAAGTATTCTTAATCATGCCTGAACTTACAGTAGGTATTATAATTCGTATAAAAAAACTACTACCCACACTCCGTATGAAGAACGGGTGAACATTATTTTACAGTATATAACATTAGGCCTGTAACATAAAATCATAACTATTGATAAGAAAAAATATGTTTTGTAGAGCCTGGTCCGTTTCATCCGATGATCGGATTCTGTGGGATCAGTGGCCCTGCCCGGTAAAAACGCAGACAGTTTTGACAGTATCAGCTTTCTAAAACACATTACTGCACTAAAGCACTATGCAAGAGGTAACCCTCTTCATCACAGCAAGAGGAAACGTTCATTATAGGCTTACACTGCACATATAGGCTGTCTGGTAGTGGAGTACGTACCTCAACTGCAAACGTTCATTAAACACACGTTAGGATTTAAAAACCTCTGCGATACATTTGCAAAACGCAGACGTTATAAAAATAATTATTTCGGAATTTAACAGAATAGCATACACATAGTATTTAAATATGCCACTAATATATCTAAAAGTTGCTATGTTTATATGTGGCATGACATTGCTGTATACATAAAAATATGTTCAACACACATTACAACATTGAGTTCAACATTGATTACTCCAAGTTCACCATATCTTTTTCTTGTTCATTTGACAATATGACATAGGCTAATCCTAAGTATAGACAACTTGAATAAAATAAGAGATAAATTATTATAATGTAACTTACCAACAATTAATATGAAATAAGAACTTTACCTCATTTACTGAGTATATTTTCATGATTCCCACTTTCAACTCCTTAGCTATAAATTCTGAAAATGGAATTACACCCAACAATAGTGATCGGAGTTTTCTTAAATTACATATTGCATTTATTTTAATACAGCACCAAAATCAGGAGTACGTCAGCACCGATGTGTTTGCGGCGCGGCGGCGGCGGTGCGGGAGCCGTGCCCGGCGTTGCCAATTCTCCGTCAAAACAACCGCGGTCGCGGCGGCGGCGGCAACACTGTAGCCCGATACGCGCCTTTCCCGCCGCCGCCTCCGCGCCGCTACCGCCCCGGCCCTACAATGTTGGCGATGTTCGCAATGTATACGGACACAGTGGCTGTGCGAATTGGAAATTTACCCGCTTTGCTGTAGAGTAAAAATGGCCTTTTTGTGCTATGACAAAAAACCGGAAAACTTGTATTTTGCCAATTTATTGCAATAAATAAAGCTGACCCACCGGTACTGTATGTTTAACGAAATCGTCAAATTTTATACATTGGCTACTGTAATTTGTTTTAATTCTGAATACAATGTGCTGCAAACCCGACCTTATAAAAAGTTGAAAATGCCGGCAAAGCCGGAAGTAATTGCACTAATTTTCAGCAATACGATCTTGATGCAATGTAGCATGAGATGCAATCGCCTACCACTTCCGGCTTCCGGTTATTTTGAAGCCGTGTTTTGTCATTGTACTCACTTAACTAAGTAAGACCTTTGATTTGTGGCACATTACCTATACGCTTACATTTAGGTTTTACACCCTTCTTTAAGATTTACTCCCCGTCTCGTGCTGGTGTTAGCCGACCCCATATGATAAAACACTGATAACTTAGTCCTTTCTAAAAGTAGATTTATAGGTGTATCGTTTTGATGTTGATATATTATTTTCTTAATCATCCAAAAAAGTATAACCCGTGTGGGTTTTTTTACTCCATTTGCTGTAGGCTATCCCGTGCGAAGGCCTACTCATGTACAGGTTTGGTTGCAGAGTTGCATATCTCGCACATGAGTTATGTTCTCTCGTGTTGTCTTCAGATTATTTCCAGTTTTTTTTCTTAGGTAATTATAGTTTATCTCCTGTATGTATGTTATAGCCTCAGTAAAATTCAAACTTTTTGGCGTGGTTGGGCCGACCGTTCTGAAAACAGCGAGAGCAACTTGTTTTAGACTATAAACTTATATAGCCTACTCGGGTGTCCCAGACCACCCGTACACCCCTTTTAAAATCTACAAAAAATAATTATTCACAAAAACAAATTGTGCCAATATAGGTAAACTGGTTGCGCTTACCCATTGATAATAATTTCAATGTACAGGGCGTACCAGAAGTATAACCATCCAGACTGGAAGTCTAATTTTAAATGCGAACCCCCACTTTTGATGGTATTTTTAGATTCTAGACATAATTTTAAGACTACTTTAAAATTTAATGTGTATCCCTAATCCTAACGGTTTGGGAGATAATGGAAGTCGAAGTTTGATTTTTTTCCCATAAAGAATAACATGGGACTACATTTAAACATCCATTATCTCTGAAAAATTTCCCCCTCAAACTAAAAAGGCCTAGCATAAAAGTGCCTTAGCTTCTTCTTTTAAACACTTTAGCATAATAAATTATTAGTTTGTCATAAATTATTTTATTTTTCGTCGAATTTGTCAATATGGTAGAAGTTATTTAAAATTGTGTAGAAAAGTAAAATTAAATTACAAGAAAATCTGCATTTTTTTAATGAAATTTTATCTAAAATAAGGTCATAAAAACATTTTTAGGCTTGGACACTTATGTTAAAAGGTAAACGTTTCGGTGTTAATGGATATGACATTTGCTCCATGTTATTCTTCTGGGAAAAAAATCAAACTTCGACCTCCATTAATCTCCCAATCCATTAGGATTGGGGATGCACATTAAATTGTAAAGTAGTCTTAAAATTATGTCTAGATAAAAAAAAATGCCATAAAAAGTAGGCGTTCGTATTTAAAATTAACGACTTTCGGGTCTGGATAGACTATGGGGAGACCGGGGGCTAGTTGGGTACAGGGCTAGTTGTACACCCGCCATTTTGACGCGAACGTATTAAGTTATCCAGTTAAAACTTGCAGAGTTCGTGTGTTACCACCCACCATCCCCTCCACAAATTTTCAGTCGATTGCCGCTCTTATTGAGGGAAGGAAGTGATGTTTTTTGTTTTTCTTGCTGTCGAGTACTTTTATATGTCCTAGTTTGTCAATTAAAAATCAATACCTATTTATAGTAGGGTATGCACTGTAGTATAGTCTTATAGATTATTTAATTGTCTACACTTTGCTGTATATAAACTAATTTTATCTCTCAAAACACAAGCTGCATGGCGACGTTAAGTAAAAAAATATGGTGACGGGGCTAGTTGGGTACACAAGTGACGGGGCTAGTTGGTACGGTGTACTTTTCATTAGATGACTATTAACTATTTAATGAAATAACCGGTTAAATGTAGTTACTTCTGGGACCATGACTTT